>VMDO01026579.1:0-26497 GCA_007922755.1 Pedetes capensis | reverse complement strand
AGCCTTCAATATGGGTTACGACTAAACATCAACAAAACAAAAATCCTTACGACTGGGTCAGCACGCAACTTCACATTAAATGGAGAAAAGATTGAGGTTGTCCAAGATTTTACTTTGCTTGGCTCTATAATCAACACCCGTGGAAGCAGCAGTCAAGAAATCCAAAGACGCATTGCTCTAGGAAAAGCTGTGGCAAAAGGTCTCTTTAGAGTATTGAAAAGCAAAGATGTCGCATTGAAGACGAAGGTGCGTCTGACTCATGCCATGGTATTTTCAGTGGCATCATATGGTTGTGAAAGCTGGACATTGAACAAGAAAGACAGAAAAAGAATTGATGCTTTTGAATTGTGGTGCTGGAGACGTCTATTGAATATACCATGGACTGCCAAAAGAACCAACAGTTCTGTCCTAGAAGAAGTGCAACCAGAGTGCTCCTTGGAAGCAAGAATGGCCAAACTGCATCTTACATATTTCAGACATGTAGTCAGGAGAGAACAATCCCTGGAGAAGGACATCATGTTTGGAAGAGTGGCAGGTCAACGCAGAAGAGGAAAACCCTCCACCAAATGGATTAACACAGTGTCTGCAACAATGGGCTTAAACATAAATAAGATCGTTTGCCTGGCACAGAATCGGCAAGTGTTTTGATCTGCTGTACATAGGGTCGCTATGAGTCGGACTCGACTCGACGGCACCTAACAACAAAGTATTCCACGGTATACACTGTGATATTGCATTTTCTTTCACTGTTCATGTATTGATAGACATCAGGTTGATTCCATAGCTTGGCTGTCGTGAACAGTGCTATGAACACGGCTGTGCAGGTGTCTTTCTGACATTCTCTAAGGAGACACATCTACAAGTGGGATAGTGACTCATATGGTAGTTCTATCGTTAGTTTTTTTGAGGAATCTGCATAGAGATTCCCATAATGTCTGTACTAATTTATACTCCCAGTGTGCTAGGACGCCCTTTTCTCTGCATCCTCACCAACACTTCCAATCTTGTGCACTTTTCATAGTAGCCATTTTAACAGGTGTGAGGCAATAGCTCCTGTTTTTAAAATTCTTGCTTCTCTGATGATTAGCAATGCTTTGGGACATTTTTCACATATCTGTTACCTATTTGTGGGTCTTTGCTGAATAAATCATAATATGTTTACATTTCAAAATCACTAACAGTAACTCTCAAATGTTCTTGCCAGAAAAATGACAACTATTTGAGGTGATATATATGTTCAATTAGCTTGATCTAATGATTTCACACCGTAGTCATAAATCACAACATCAGTCTGTGCCCCATAAATATAAACAAGTGTAATTTGTCAAGTTAAAATTAAACAATAGAAGTTGAAAGCAAGATGGTCTGTGAAAAGATGAGTGGATATGTTTTCCAAGAGGAAAGATGGCACTGCAAAGGCCCTGTGGTAGGAAGAAGTTAAGGTGTAGGGGAGTCTGAGACAAATGTAAGAAGAGAGGAGAGTAAAGAAAGGCCAGGTATGACTTATATGGCCAAGTTGCAGACCTCTCTTCCATTCTCGGGAGGTAGGAGGACAGTAGAGTATTTTAAGGAAGGAGTTTGTTGTTGTTGTTGTTCTTAGGTGCCATTGAGTCGGGTTCGACTCATAGTGATCCTCATTGGGTTTTCAATAGCTAATTTGCTTTGGGAATGGATTGCCACGTTCTTCTCCCAGGGAAGGAGGAAAATCATGCAAACATGGAGGCAGAGCCTGGAGTGAAATATTGGCAGGTCAAGAAAGGCCAAGGGTAACCAGCAGCCCGAGGAGCCAGAGCGGACAGGGAAGGATCCTCCCCTGGAGAATTCAGAGGGCGCAGGGCCTTGTAGACACCTGGATCTCCCTTCCGCCCTGCAGAACTGACAGAGAATATCTTTCTCTTGCTCTTGAGCCACCGGTTTACGGTTCGGGTTACTGTGTTACCGTCTCCCTAGGAAACGCCATGAAATACACTCAGCTTATATTCATCAAGGGCTGGGATTTAGCTCAGTTGGTAGAGCGCTGCTCTGCAGTCTCTGAGGTCCTGAGTTCGATTCCCAGCACCACGAAATGGGAGAAGGGCCTGGCAACCCACTCCCAAGGCAATACTGAAACAGTCAGCCATTGAAAACCCTATGAGGGTCGCTATGAGTCAGATACTGACTCGACGGCACCTAACAACAACAACAACAATACTCATCAAAGCTCACACAGGTGGGCACCCGGGTAAAGAGCTGACTGCACAGCCAGGAGTGTGGGAGGTGGTCAAGGGGCCTGCTGGAGGGGCTACAGGTGTGGCCCAGTAGTAGGGCATTTTCCCAGTATGTACCCCTCTCTCCCTCTCTGTCCATCTCTGTCTCTCTGTCTCTGTCTGTTTCTCTGTCTCTCTCTCTCTGTCTCTCTCCCATACACATACACACACACAAATTTGAAAGAAAGAAAAAGAAAGGAAGGAAGGAAGGAAGGAAGGAAGGAAGAAAGAAAAGGAACCCCTCAAAGAAGGTCCCAAGAGAGGCCATGGTGGCAGGGCCAGACAAGCATGTGACTGACACAAGCTACAGAAACAGAGCCATGTAAGACACGCTTAGAAACACAAGCAGCCAGGATATACTCTGGGAATACAGGACACAAGGAGTCGAACAGAGAGGCAACACCACACAAGCAGTGACACACAGCAAACCAGAAGCCAGCTTTGGGGTTGGTCAGAGGGGAGAACTGGGCAGGCTGGGACTTATTGCCAAGATTTCTAAGATTTGACCAGAGGGCCGAGGTAATGAAGAGTGGGCTCTGGATCTGCGCCACGGGAAGCCTGCAAGCCACCCACATCAAGCAGGTCAATGGCTGCGGCAGTGCGCAACCTGAGCTCGGGGCCAGGGCTGGGGACACGGGAAGAAGAGCACTGAGGAGCTGCTTGAGGTCTCAGGTGTGGGGGCCAGTGAAGACAGGAAGTGGGCAGGCCAATGCCGAGAGGTGGGTGGGATGCCAGGCTGGCCAGGATGGATGAGAAGGAGCAGAGCTACCTCTATCTCTGCATAGAGAGGTCCTGAGCGTAAATCCTGATTTAGACCTGGGACCCTGGGGGCAGGACCACCTGCTCCTTCAACACAAAATACACTTTGCACGACCAACCGTCGTCTTGAGCTCCTATTCAACCACCTTGCCACAGACAGCAGTGCAGAAGGAAGAGGTTTGCGAGAACCGCCCGCCCAGCAGACATCAGGAGACGCGCTTCCTGCGTTGGGATGAAGCAGGGACTCGGGAGACAGCCACAATCTGTGTCTCCTATGGAAAGCTCGGGATTGCGCAGGAATCTTATACCCCAAAAGTCTGAAAAGCAGAGGCTCCCATTCTCCAAGACTCAAAGTCTCCATGTGGACTTCTGTTAAAATTTCTCAACAGGCTGGATGGAATTTTTCCATCAGTTCAAAGGGGCCACAGCTAATATCACAATTGTTTTGTTGTTGTTGTTTACTTGTTTATTTTGTGCTCAAAAATCCTAATGACTCATTATGGGAATGTGGTAAATAAACCTGTAGCTGTAACAAAGTCAATAACCACCTAATTCTTAAACTGGACCCCTTGTTGTTGTTAGGTGCCATCGAGTCGAGTCTGACTCATAGCGACCCTCATAGGGTTTTCAATGGCTGGCTGTTTCGGGATTGCCTTGGGAGTGGATTGCCAGGGCCTTCTCCCATTTCTGTAGTGCTGGGAATTGAACTTGGGACCTCACAGACTGCAGAGCAGTGCTCTATCAACTGAGCTAAATCCCAGCCCTTAGGAAATCGGTTTTGTTAGTTTGATACCATCAATCAAAATAGGTGGACAGCTCAAAGAAAATTTATTTTAGGACTTCTTGCCAAGATTTCTAAGATTTGACCAGAATTATATCCATAATATGCCCTTGACCTCTTCTCTAACTCCCCATTTCCCTTATGCTATAGCTTTTTTTTTTTTCCCCCCCTGGTACTAGAGGTTGAACCCAGGGCCTCGTGCTTGCATGCTCTGCAAGTGCTGGACCACTGAGCTGCACCCTCAGCCCATGTTTTTACTTTTTGGAGACAGGGTCTCGCTAAGTTATGCAGACTGCCTCTGGTCTCGAACTTGCGATTCTCCCACCTCCGCCTCCCGAGCCACTGGGATTACAGGTGTGTGCCACCATGCCTGGCTATGTTATAGCCTTTTGATAGAGACAAATTTTATCCATATCTAAGTCTTTGGGGAAAGAAGAGATAAACAGTTATTAATATTAACAACAACAATAATAACATTGTTACTATTTTCGGTGCTTCAAGCCTCAAACTTGTGAACTTCCTGCCTAGACTCTTAGGTAACCAACTAGGATGACAGGTGTGTGCCAGGGTGCCAAGCTGAAATTATTATATTTTATATGCAGACTCGAGCAGAGATGCAATGCTCTTAGCAGGCACAAGAATACCTTGTTGAATCCTATGGAAGGTTGACTTAATCCTAGCCGTTCTAGTCAATTAGCTCATGGGTTTCATTAGCAAAACAGATTCAACTCTGGAATCCGGGGGAATCGATAAATTCAACTTGTCAAGATCATTTTTGGAGTGCTTTTCTGTCATGATTGTTCTGAAAAGGATGTTCTTCTGGCCAGGGCGTTAAATGACTTGGTTCCTTTGCGTCCACCTAAACGGTAGTGTGTATTTGAGTTTTTAGCTTTAGAAAAAGAGGTGGGCTAACATTGAGAAGTCTCTGGCCACTTCCCACAGCTAGAAGGAAACCACACCCCTCCTTGAGAGCATTGCATTTTTACAACACTTTGCTGCAAACTTGATTTCATCTGAATTTGAGGAAAGGATAATGCTTTGCAATACAGTCAGAGCTGAGATCCTAATACAGTGTCATCGTTGTTGTTAGGTACTATCGAGTTGGTGTCCCGACTCATAGCGACCCTGTGTACAACAGGCGAAACACTACTGTCAGTGCTTCTCTGCTGTTCATAGGGTTTTCAATGGTTGATTGTCTCTTGGGAGTGGGTTCCCAGGTCCTTCTCCCAAGCCTACAGCACCTGGTGTTCCCCAGCGGTCTCCCATCCAAGTACTAACCAGGCCCAACACTGCTTAGCTTCTGAGATCTGATGGGATCGGATGCCACAGGGCTACGGCTGCAGGCACAGTGTCATAGGTTGACATTGTTTCTAGCAGGCAAGCTAAAACATTCCTAACGCATCCAATACACTTCTAAAAAATAGTAATGGCGGATTGGCTTTTCTCAGGATTGCATTATAACTCCAGGTCCCAACTACCACTCAAGACCCTCGACTCTGTCTTTCTGACATATGCTGTTTATGTCTGCAAAGAGTCTGCTGTCAAACCAAAACGCCATTGCTCCCTCCTTCCTCGCTCCATCGCTTTCTCGGCATGGCCCGCGGTGGTCGGTCCACTCTTCCTTGAGGCTCCAGAGCCTCTTCCACGTCCCCTCCCTAAGTAACGAATTACTTTCCAACCTCTCCTATTACCGTGATTTACGTGCATGCCTCCTCCGCAGCTGCTACGCTATTTCAAAATCTAGCAGGCATTCAGAGAACAAATGAACGGGGGAACCAGTGCATGAAATGCAGCAGATGACTCCATCTTCAGAGACGCTGTGATCAGGAAATAAAATAAAAACAGCCCCATCCTCACGGGCCATAGCCTTACAGAAACAAGGAGGACAGCCCTTAGCGGTACACAGGAATGCCAGCCCGCATCTCCCTACTCTAAGAAGGGAAATGGGGAGGAACCAAAAGAGTTGGCAGGTCGCTGGGGTTCACACCATTCATATTAAACACACCAGCACATTCAGCGAACTTGGGCGCAATTGTGCCCGGGTCCCGCTATGCCAAGATAACAAGGAAGTGTGAAGGAGGTGGGTAGCGTGCGGCAGGAGCAGCCTTGCAAGGTGCCCTCAGGAATCCTTCTGTGCCAGGACAGACAACCAAAGGCATAAGAAATAGTCCCTGCCCTGAGGGTGTGCGGAATGCCACGGGGACCTGGGTGTGCACAGAAGACGCAGACAGACTATGGGAAGGAAAGAAAGCCAGCAGAGCAAAGAGACACCTGCCTGGCCATGTTTAGGGCACCATTCTTCACAATTGCTCAGCTACAGAATCAGCCCAGGCGCCCGTCAACAGGGAGATGCAGAAAGAAGAGTTGGTATATGACAGAATGGAATAGTACGCAGCAGTAAAGAAAGATGAAATGATGCCATTTGCAGCAGAATGGATGGAACTGGAGATGGTCTTTTTAAGTGAAATGATCCAGACTCAAAAGGAGAAATTCTGCATGTTCTCACTCCTATGTGGGAGCTAGAGCTACCTTAAAGGAAAAAGAAAGTGCACGGGGCTCCACTGCGGCAAGCAGTAGAATAGTGGGAGGAGGAGGGTAAGGGGAAAATTGGAAGGGGACCTGGAGAAAGATGGAGGGTAACAGAGGGAGAAAAGAGTATAAAATATAGGCTGTAACTCTATGATAATTCCATAATGAAGCTTGCTATACTGTTCACAAGTAAACAATCACACTATACCTCAAAATATGTAGAGTTATTGTCACACGTTTCATATTTTTTGTAAAATGTTTAAGAAGATGGAAGCATCACCAATCCCGAGTTGATAACTTCACACTGTATATGAATTGAATTATCACTCTGTACCCCCAAGATATGTACAACCAAAATACTAATAAATATATAAATATAATAAAATTTACACAAATTAGAAAAAAAAAGAAAAGGTGGTATATATACAAAGTGGAATATTATGCAGTCATCAAGAAGAGTGAAATGATGTTGTTTGAAGCATAATGGATGCAACCAGAGGGCATGATGTTAAGTGAAGTCAGACACAGAAAGACATGTGTTGTACTTTTTCTCTCCTAGGTGGAAACTGAAGACAGAAAGTGACTTGGAAGTAGAAGAAGGCCATTAGGAGGGTGGAGGAAAAGGGTTAGAGGGACTAGGGAGGGGGGAATGGGTTGGCGAGGGCAGTAGGAAGGGCAGTGGGGATCCATATACTATATATGCATGAATGGGAAGGCTTTCCTTATCTTCTTGGACATATGGAAAGGCCACCCATTATTTTGGACAATTAATGCATGTCAATAACAAACAAAAATAAAAGGAAGATGTAAGGAGAAGGATAACATCCCATGGGCCCTCAGTGGGCCGGACCCGGGGGGGCTCTTTCTCTACGTCTTTGCCTCAGGCACCTGAGATCAGGCTTAAAGACCTCCTGGCGGTTTGCAGAAGCAGCGTTTTTGCTGCTCCTCCTTATTCCAGCAGCCTGGCTCTGGCAGAGGAAACAGCGCACAGCGGAAGCTGAGCAAAAGGTCCTGCCCAGAGCGACTGCCCGCCCTTCCTCTCCCGCCTCTGCTGGCAACATTGCTTGGGCTTGCCTTGGCCAAATGAGGATCTGTGGGAATCACTATCATCGGATGCACAAACCTCCAGGTATGAGGGGCAACCACTGGGCGCCCCGAGGCTTCCACCCCACACCCACCTCCCCATCCAACCTCTAGTCAACCCTGAATTCCTTCTGGGCAGAAAGCGCATTTCACTCTGGCTGCTCTCTGGCCACACATCACGTGACCCGCAGAGGCTCAATCCATATTTCTTTGCGAATTGATGGAAGGAACCGCCCTGTGCCATTATCATCCCTTCAAATATTTGAGCATAAACTGATTTCCTGGTCTCTGGGAGTCTTTGAAACGTCAATATCATGGAGGAACGAAAGCTCAGGTTACATTCTCTTATTGTAATGCTAGCAAGTGCCAATGGCCATGTGCTTTTTTGACCTCTGACAAGTTTGTGGCATGTCCAGGCAGCCCCCGGGAGCTAAGATACCAAGCTTGCCACCTCTGCCCAGCTGTGAATTTATGCTTTTGAATTAGGGTGCTGGAGACAAGTATTGAATATACCATGGACTGCCAAAAGATTCAACAGATCTGTCCTAGAAGAAATGCAACCAGAGTGCTCCTTGGAAGTAAGAATGGCCAGACTGCGCCTTACATATTTTGGACATGTTGTCAGGAGGGACCAATCCCTGGAGAAGGACACCATGTTTGTGAGAGTGGCAGGTCAGTGAAAAAAAGGAAGACCCTCCACTAGATGGATTGACACAGTGGCTGCAACAGTGAGCTTAAATATAAGAAAGATCATGTGCATACCACAGTGCTGGGGAGTTTTCTGTTTTGTTTTACATAGGGTTACTGTGAATCAGACCCAACAAGAGGACACCTAACAACAACCACCACCACTACAACCCTCCTTCTAAAGTTTTGCCATGCATTGTGGGCTTTTAAGTTCTATGAGGTCCTAACAGAATTGTCCCATTTGGCCTGTGCCTCTCGAATGCCTGAGACACGAGGAAGCCCTCCACATTGCAAAGTGGCAAAAGACCGAAACCAAAGCGCAAAGATGGAGGCCAGGGCGGCCCGGCCCGCCCGTGAGCCTGGAGGCCAGAGCCCGTCCCCACTCCGTCAGCGCGCCTCACCTTTGTAGACCCCGTTACTGCCGCCATGCACTTCCCCTTTGCTGTTAACTTCCTCCACGTGCGCGCCATGGTCCGACGTGAAGTAGACAAGGGTGTTGTTGGTCAGCCCCAGCTCGTCCAGTGCGTTCAGGACCTGGCCTGCGGGAGAGAAGAGCCTCGGTTTGAAAGCGGTTCACTCACGTGAAAGACAAGGACTCGGGGCCCCATCTCAACTGGCCGCTTCCTTTCTGCAGGCGGGAAAGGGTGCCAGGCAGCCTTTCATCACTGTGACAAAATACCTGAGGCAGTCTGCTTAGAATGGGAAAGGTTTACTGGGCTCATGGTTTCAGAGGGTTCCGCCCAGGCTCACTGGGTCTCATGGCTACGGGCGTTTGGTGGGCAGCGGCATCCTGGACGAAGGGTGTGTGGGGGCGGACAGCTGCTCGCTGGAAAGCAAAGACAGGCAGGGTCCAAATATACCCTGCCAAGGTCCCCCACAGGACCCCCAATCTCCCTCCGGCCAGCCCCAACTTGCTAGACTTTCTCCTACCTCCAGACCCACTCGCTGGGGACCAAGATTTCAGCACATGAGCTTTTGGGAGACATTCTAGAGCAAATCCACCTTCCTTTCTCTTTCTTTCTCTCTCTCTTTCTCTTCCTTTCTTTCTTTCTCTTCCTTTCTTTCTCTTTTTTTCTTTCTTTCTTTCTTTCTTTTTTTTTTTTTTGTGGCACTAGGGGTTGAACCCAGGGCCTCGCGCCTGCATGCTGTGCAAGTGCTGGACCACCGAGCTGCACCCCCAGCCCATTCTTTTACTTTTTGAGACAGGGTCTCGCTAAGTTACGCAGACTGCCTCTGGTCTCGAACTTGCGATCCTCCTGCCTCCGCCTCCCCAGCCGATGGGATGACAGGCGTGCGCCACCGCGCCCCGCTTTTCTTTCTTTTCTTTATTCTTCCTTCCTTTTCTTTCTCTCTCTTTCCTTCCTTCTTTCTTTTTCTCTCTCCTTCTTACTCCTTCCTTCCTCCCTCTTTTTCTTTCTCTTTCTTTCTCTCTTTCTTTTTCTCCCTCCATCTTTCTCTTTCCTTCCTTCCTTCCTCCCTCTTTCTTTCTTTCTTTCTTTCTTTCTTTCATACTGAATAATATCCCATCATGCATTATACGCCACATTTACTTTTGTTTCCATTTCTTGGCTACTGTGAATAAGGCTGCAATAAACATAAAGTGCACGTTTCTTTCACTTAAATATGTGACTCTACGTTTTGATGTTTGACTTCCAAGTGTCTTTACACCCCAGCTCTCCTTTTCTGTTCACGTCCTACAACTGATAGGAAACCTGGTTGCCCCAGGAGGTCCAAATGATGTCAGCTTTTGCTTCGAAGCAGCACAAGCCTCTCTCAAGCCCCAACTCCTAGCTCCCCCAAAGTGCAGTCAATTCCAAATTCTCTCAGCTTTATTCCCAGCATCTCACCCCAGAAAGCCTTATGACGTGGATGGTAAACCTTTCCCTATTCCCTGGGTGTGCCTGGCATCATGGGTCTTCACATGGGACCAAAGTTTGGATGAGGTTCATTTAGTCACTGTAGGGTGATAATCAAGATTAAGACGCTGCCAGACCCCAGCCATGCTTTGCAGCAGAATGCATTAAATTGAGCTGCTGAGTACATCTTGTCAAGTAGGCACCTCATGCCTGGTGGAGACCATCCGTCCACTGTGAGCTGCACCCTCATGGTTCTGGCCCAGGGGAAGGAAGAAGCCCCAATTCTAGGTCCCCACAGAGGTAGCAGCATTTAAAAAGAATGAAAAAAGAATGACTTCTGATGCAAAAGCACCACTGAAGTCCTTTGTTGTAAGACACATTTCTGCTATGTGATTGCAAATGCCATAGGAAGGGGCAGGTCCGGTCTTTCTCGATTTTTAACTCTAATGAGGAACGTTTCAGGAACATGCATCATGTAGGTGAATGTCAAACTCAGAACCAAGGAGGAAGACACCCAAGCGCCATGATAGTAATTTGGCTCCCATGATAAATCATCACCAGGCAGATATTCATCGTGGTCTTATCTGGCACAACCAAGAAAACCACCTGTGTGCTCAGGCTTATTTGGCTGTGGGGTTCTTTGGTGGTAACACTAATTTAAAACTTATTTGTTTGAGAATGATAGTTAGTATAATCAGTTGAAATAGAAGAATGGAATATTATTCACTATTAAAAGAGAATGAAATCCTTTCAACTGCAACAACATAGAATTGAAGGGCATTATGTTGACTGAAATAACCCAGGGAAAGAAAGACAATTAGCAGATTTTCTCATGCGCATGTGTAATAAAAAATAAAATAAAGTAAAGGTCACATGGAAGTTAAGAGTAGAATAGCGGAGCCAGAGAGTGAAGGAATATTAGTGGGTACTATGTTACAGTCAGATAGGAGAACTAATTTGTTGTTTTCAAGTGCCCAGTAGAGTGACTATAGATAATGATCTCAGAAATAATGCCCACTCTTACTTTGAAAGAAAAATGTGTTTTCCATTAATATAACAACTTCTATATAAAATAACACAGGCAGAAGATTGAGGAATTTAGTTTCCTGTTTTGTGACTAAGATGGAGTAAAAGGGCAAGCAAACATACACCTTGAATTCAAATAAAATTCACCTTTCGTAGATTGAGAAGTCTAAGTATAGAGAAAATGTGGTGAAAAAATGTGTTATAAAAAATGTGGTATCTATGATGATTTATGTCTACACACACACACACAAAATAACCACACACATATTTAAACCTGGCTTATTTGTAACTTCCCAAACCCTGGAAGTGATCAAGATGTTCTTTAGTAGGTGAATGGGTACACAAACCTGGTACATCCAGACAATGAAATATTATTCAGCACTAAAAAAGAAACGACTGATCCGGCCACAGAAAAACATAGAGGAACCTTAAATATGTATGTATATATATATATATATATATATATATATATATATATAATATGTAAATATATATATTTATTTATATGTAAATATATATATTTATTTATATATAAATAAATAAATATATATATATATATTTATTTAGTGAACAAAGCCAATCTGAAAAGGGACTACAGTGGTGTGACCCTAGCTATATGACATTCTAGAAAAGGTAAAACTGTGGAGATAGTCAAAGGTGTGTGGCTTTGACGGGCTAGGCGGGAGGAAGGGATGAACAGGCAGAATACAGAGGACTCTCAGAGCAGTGTAAAAGTTCTGCAGGATCCTGCAGTGGTGGCTATTGAGAGGTGACTGGACCATGAGTATGCTGACCTCATCAACAGGTTACCATTGATGGGTTCGTAGCTGAATGAGGCTCTTAGGAGGTGGAATTGGTAGGAGGAAGGGGGCCACTGCGGGCGTCCCTTTGTAGGGGCATCGTCCACCCCCTGACCATGGACTGAATCTTCTGAAACCAGCCAAATAAGCCCTTCCTCTTCTAGTTGTTTTTTTTCCAGTATTTCCTCACTATGTAAAACTGACTAACGCAGGTGGATACAAGATACACTTTTGTTAAAACTCACTAATGCACAATGTAAACTCTTGAGTACAGCTAATAACAAAGTTTCAGTGGTGACTCACTGGTTACAACAAACTTACCCGGCCAATGGAAGATGTACCTAATAAAGGAAACGGTGTGCCAGCACCTCAAACAGATGACCACCGTGCTTTCTATTCAGTTTTCCTGTAAGCCTAAGGTGGCTCAAGGACAGTCCATTTAAATCTTTAGAAATGCTTTTCCAAGGCAGTCCTGACTCATGGCCTTCCCTGTTGATTCATTTGGTGTTTATGAGACACCCATCTTGCATAGGCTACCGGCTCAAGGTCTGGGTACCAGAGAACTTCAGAGAGAGAGCTTATGCCCAAAGACTCCCTCCGAACATCATTCATTCCCTTTGTTCAAGCCAGTGATCTCCTGTTTACTGTTCCCCCCACCAGCTATTTTTATCTCCCAGCAAATCCATAGCTGTGTTTGCAGATAGACTCCCTTAACTCAGTTACCCTGACTTCTTCTGCAAACTTAAGACCCCTCATTGGGTATTTATTACAAATGCCAAC
Organism: Pedetes capensis; assembly: GCA_007922755.1. NCBI lineage: Eukaryota > Metazoa > Chordata > Mammalia > Rodentia > Pedetidae > Pedetes > Pedetes capensis. The sequence continues at coordinate 13,950 of VMDO01026579.1, read as the reverse complement.
ATTTCAAGCAACCATAACATATTTAATGCATTCTCACTTCCACTCCCCTCTCAAGAGTGCTAACCCTTGCTTATCATTCATGTACAATCAGGCTGTGATTAATACAGGCGAAAATGGCAGAGGCTATGGCGCAGGTACAAAGGATGGAAAATTCGGCTCAATCTGCTGAGAAATTTTCAAGTTGCTGATTTCCTTTTAGTCCTTGCTCCCCCCCCAAAAAATGCTTTCTGTCCCCCACGCTATGAAAGTTTTATGCCAGAATCTCATCATAAAGCCCAGAGCCCATTAACCATTTAACTTTTCATAAGATTGATGCCATAAAGGGTCTAGCATATTTCTCTCCTCAAAATTCTGAACAGAAATCTCCCATGGGGAAAAAATGCCACTGTATTATCCCTGCTTTCAGACCAACTTATTGCAAGTCCGAGGTCTGCAAATATTGCCTTTCAGGAAGACTCTTCAGATATAATGATTCCAATTTATATGGAATGATAGTTTTGATTTACCCGTGGTGGGACTCAGGATAGCTTATAAATGAATGTTTTATTTTCAAAGCTTCTTCACATTGTTCCTGGAATGAAACAAATACAGAGAATAAGAGATTTCAAGAGCACTTTGTTACTTAGCTGGGGACAGCAGAAGCCAGCTTATTATCAGAGCCAGGGCGTCCTGACCCACATTCTGCCATCCTAAACCAGAAAACCTGGAAGGGAAGATACGTGGATGCTGCTTCTGTCAAAGGTGGATACAGGTGGCAGAGGAAGGCTAAATGCTAGAGAGTTCATTAAGTCCATTTATTCATTCCACAAACAAAGGCTAAGTCACTACTCAGCACCCAGCAGGGTGACGCGCTATGGAAAAGAAAGAATATGGTCTGAGATCCAAGTCAGGTTTTTAGCATTGACATGAAGCAAGGTACCACGGCATAGAGCTAAGCATTCCACTTCTTGCTTCTGACTGAAGGCCTTGATTTAAGCGGACCTAGTTTGAAACCGGAGTTCTGCCATGTTTACCGGGATGCTTTGTCTCTAAGTGGAAGAATTAACCAGTAAACGTACCAATGTGCCATCAGGAATGAATGAGAAATTGAGGACAAGCACGGCCCAGGCCAGCCCCATGATTTGTGCTTCACACACCTGAATTTTCACCATGGAACTGAAATGTCAGCTCATTTAAATGAAGTCTTGTTATTTCCAAAAATTTAGAGTTTTTTTTTTTTTCAGACAGAACACGCAAGCAAGATGCTGTGAGGTAACTACTTATACTTTGAGTCCCATTGTACTTTCATCACAGGAAATGAAAGATCTCCTGAAGCTGGCAGCTACTGTGAAAAATTAAGGAAGAATTTCCAACCACTCGATGTCACTTCAGAGAATACAAGGAGATTCTAAATAATTCCCCTGCATCTGTCTGAGTGTGCAAGTTAGTTCTCCATCTGAACAACATGTTCCAGGTTGGCCTCTCTGTGCCAGCTGAGGCTGGGCTTTTAAGGTAGACTGGAGACATAACAATCGTAACACCTGGCATTGGCTGTGTCTCTCCCTCAGCCATACAAAATGCTTAGAGTCATTCCTAGGATGTGGTCTTACCGGCTATAATCTGATGCTCTCCTGAACCATTTATTGAGTGGCACAGAGAAATCCTGCTGTTGTTTGCTTTGGAGAGGCAATTCTTTGTTAGCTTATGTAGGATTAGAAACATAACCAATCCCATACATCAGGACCTATCTGTCACTGTGCAACGATTTACCACCTCCAATGAGAAGCAATGTCCATTTTGTGTAGTATTTCTTCCTGAAATAAATGGTCAAGATTTAGAAACTCCAGACCTGATCTGGTCCCTTAGTATGGAGCTCAAGGGATACTATAGCCTGGACAGCTGCAAGCAGATGATTTATCTACAGTATAAAATCAAGTTCAGATGCTTACAAATGGTCAACAAATACACAGGAAAATGTTCACTATCATCAGCTATCTGCAAAGTGCTGATCAAAATTACAATTAGATTATACCTCACTCCAGTGAGAATGCCTGTAGCCATAGCCTTGTGGGATCTGATCCCATCAGATCTCGGAAGCTAAGCAGGGTCAGGCCCGGTTAGTCCTTGGATGGGAGACCACTTGGGACACCAGGTGCTGTAGGCTTGGGAGACGGACCCAGCAACCCACTCCGAAAAATCAATCCACCATTAAAAACCCTATGCACAACAGAGAAGCACTGACAACAGTGTTTCATCTGTTGTACGCAGGGTCGCTATGAGTCAGACACTGACTGGATGGCACCTAACAAGAACAACAACATTCATCACTTGGAGACTGTGTTGAAAAGCAAGTTCTCATCCAGCCAATTTGGAGTGGGATCTGAAAACTTTAACTCCTAAAAAATCAATTGCCATCCAATGATGGTGACTGTCCAAGGGCAGCCCTCTGAGAAGAAAGGTTGCGTGTGACGAAATGTGTAATCAACGGCGATGTACAATGAAAAGGGATGGCTGGCATGACTCAGACTCCAAGAACTACACTGCCAATAAGATTTGGCCCGAATTTCAGACGATCCAATCTATTACTTTGTCTATGTTGAACACACATAATATACATATAATCAGGATGATGAAGGCAGTTAAGACGTGAAAACCTACACACTTGGAATGCTGCCCTTGGGGACATGACCCTTCCTTTGCCTGGTTGGTGTTCTGCCACTTCCTTGTGCTCCTGAGTGCCCACTGTTTTCCGGCTTCGTCCTCCTTCTGTGTTGCACCTGTTGGTTATGATAACGTTGCGACTTCCTCCGCCACACCCAACGCTGCTCTGAGCACTGTGGTACTGTGTGGCCCATCCTTCTGCACACTTGCACCTGCTCTCACCATCCGGATGCGTTCTTGGCTCTATTCCACCGACTTCTTGAATCAACAATAACTTGTGGGGTTCTTTTTCTAGGCTTTGATGTGTTTGCTGCAAATAACGTGAATGGCTGAAAGTCATTCCCAACCTCACAGAGCATGGTAGCGCTTCCCTGCATAAACAGAGCACAGACACACAAAAGGTGTGTTGTGCCTGGTCGGTGGAATGATCCACGTGTGTCTGAGAGGAAATCCAACATGTGTGTGGGTGTGAGAAAGTGACAAGTGGCTCCCATAGGGTGAGTGACAAGACAGCAGCGGGGTTTCCTTGGGCTGTAGTCAACCAGACTGGCTGGGACTATGTTGAAAGGCAGTGTTCAGAGGGAACCTGTCTGTCCCCTCTTGTATTTCCTGGACTCTCTCTTCTTGCAGAAAACAAGGGCTGCGTATTCTGTTACAGCTCTTTGCTATTTGGAATGGTTGCCAGGTGACTGTGCTCTGGAAGGTGACCTGGGTTTTCTAAGGTTCATGAGGTTAGCCTCATGCTCATGGGGCCATGTCTAGGGCAAACCCAACGAGAAGATCTGGAAGCAGATCAGCCTTGTGTTGGTGAACTTTCCATCACTATCAAGAATGCTTGCCTAGGAGACCTATGGAGAGGACACATTTATTCTGGCTCACAGATTTGGAGGTTTCACTCCATGGTTGATTGGACCCATTGCTTTTGGACCTGTGGTGAGGCACAACCTCACGGCAGGAGTGTGTATCAGAGCAAAGACACCTCATGGCTGGTAGGAAACCAGAGAAAGAGGAAGACACTGGGGTTATACTGTCCCCTTCAAAGACATACCCAGTGTTAGGTCATCTCATATGCCACTATTATAGAAAAGCACCTGACAGAAACACATTTATGGGAGGAAATCATCACTGGGATCAGAGTGTAGAGGATTTCAGGCCACAGAGGCAGGAAGGCATGAAGGTGGGGAAGGAGGCAGGTCCTGGGTCAGAGTCTCAAGTCATGGCGGATCAGGAGCAGAGAGTGATACTGGAATTGGGGGCCCACAGAAGACCTCCAAAGGCCTACACCTGGCGAACCACCTCTGCAAAGGTAGGTCCCACCTCTGAAAGTTCCATAGCTTCCGAGGATAGCACACCACCTGGGAATTAAGTGTTCAAACTCATGACTCTTGAGGGTTATTTTAGATTCAAACCATACCACACCCCAATGACCTAACTTCCTCCCACAAGGCCCCACCTCTTAAAGGTACAGACACCTCCCAATAGTACCACCAGGGTTTAATACATGGGTCTTTGGGGGACATTCAAGATCCAAATTATGGTAAGTCTCAACTTTGTCAGCAACATTAAAGATGCAACCTTGAATGTCCTGCCTGGGATGGGTAGAGAAATGGGAAGAATGAGAGCAGAAGCTGTCCAGAATTCATGGACAACCATCGAGGCAACCAAGCCCTTCATAATTCTTCCTTGTTTGTACTCATGACTAGATTCTTACATCTGAATTTACCATCTAGATAACTGAAGATATAAAGTTGAAAATGGTGTTTCCCATTGATGATGTGTAAATCATGGACTCGAATCCCCTTTTCAATGAAATTAAGGCTGGGACACACTGACTAGCACCTTGCCATCATTGTTTTGTTCCTATGGAACATGAAATTCAGTTTTCCAATCTAAACTTCCTTGCTGATGCACTTAAATCAGGGGTGGTGTGTTTACTTGACAGGGAGGGTTCAGGGTGACAGTCACAAGGTGGTGTTGTTAGGTGCCATCAAGTCAGGTCAGACTCACAGCAACCCTACGTACAATAGAATGAAACACTCTCCGACACTGTGCCATGCCTGGCACTACATCAGTGTCTCTCTGATATTCACAGGGTTTTCAGTGGTGGATTATTTCAGGAATGGATTGCCAGGTCCCTCTCCCTGACCTGCAGCACCTGTTATTTCCAGGCAGTCTCCCATCCAAGCACTAACCAGGCTGATGCTGCTAATGTTCCAACATCAGGCGGGATCTGATGCCAGGGTGCTATGGCTGCAGACAGCCACGAGTAGGAACTTAATTATCCCTCCATTATGTTTGATACCACCATGGCGGATGGACTACTTGGGAAGTAAGGAGTCCACAGGGAAGATCTTAACTCTAAGGTGAAATTATAATAGAATGAGGTAAGATGATGCAAACATCTGCTTATTTTTCCATTCTAGATGTGTTACCCACCTGTGTATTTTCTATTCAGTGTAATGGAGACATATGCACATTTTAATCAAAGATGCTTACACATCTACAAAAGGGACGCCCATAATAACAATAACTATAATAATAATAATGATGGCAGCTAGCATTTTTTGAGCACTTCTTACATGCCAACACTATGCTGATGATCCTAAGTACATGACTTCATTTAATAGAACTAACTCTGTTGCTTTAAATGAGGTAAAGAAGTACTTGGAAGGGGATGGTTGCAACTGATTTTTTGACTGATTAATAACTGGGCCATGACTTAAAAGCAACAGAAGTTCAAATCTATTCCTGAGCCTCTGATTTTCACATCACTTTTCAAATATATTCATTGGCATTCAGAGAATTGTTATTTAAAAAATAGCTTGAACTCAAACTCCTGGACCTCACTGAGTCTTTTCTTAAAGGTGGGTGCTGGGCACAATGGCACACACCTGCCTGTGATCCCAGCAACTCAGGAGGCTGAGGCAGGAGGATCAGAGGTCCGAGGCCAGAGGCAGCCTGCAGGATTTAGCGAGACCCTATCTCAAAATAAAAAATAAAAATAAAAACTGGTTGGAGGTGTGGCTCAGTAGTGTAGTACCTGTCTAGCATTGTGTGAGGCCCTGGGTTCAACTTTCCAGTACTGAATCAAAAGGATAAAAAAAAAGTAGTAAGAATATTATCCAAAACACCTATACAGTACCTATATCAATCCTCTACGGTCTTTCTGCATCTGTTCTTTAATTCGGAACTCAGAAATACTGACTTAAGGTTAAGCATTGATGGCACTTAAGGCAATCTGAAGAATTGTGATGAAATCTTCAAATACAGGAGCGGAATAAAAAACACTGGGGGCCACTGGACAACCATGTTCGCTTTCTAGACACTTGAATCTGCCGCAGAGATGAGGACTCACCAACAAACAAGGGCACAGGCTTCATTAAGTGAATGACCCAGAACTCCTTCCATGCTCTTGGGAAGTGGGGTGATGGAGCAGTCCTATCTTATACCAGCTGCTTAACCTCCCCAGACTTTGGTTTCTCACTCATAAACTAGAGATCATCACCATGGTATCACATGGTGCCATTCTAGGGATCAAATTCAGTAATCCATGAGAAATGTTCATCTACGCGGCTGGAATCTATTCAAGGATTTTACACTTTAGCCCCTTTATGCCAGCTAGTGTTTCTTATTTCTTTTGTTGAGGTGGATGCTGACATTATTACTATAATTATCTAAGGACTCCCACACATTTTTAATAATATTGTTTAAATTCATTGGATAACTTGATTCATGGATGATTTTTCATGGAATCATCTCGATGGAAATGATTTATAGACCAACGTGAAATGCTTACTCATTTAAACTTGAGATGTAAATTTGGAAGTAAAATAATATCCGTCCCAGGCTCCAGAACAAGAAATTAAGCTTCTGGCTGTTTAAAAATGATAACATTATGACAGAGTTGATGAGACCAAGAGGTTAATGTATAAGACAAATTAATTGAGAGAACTAAAATCAATATTCTAGACAATGAATTTGCACCTAGGTCTTACACCACAAAGTCTGTTCACCTTGGCTCTCCCATTGTGCCTTCTAACTCCCTCACTCCTCAATTTTGTATTTCTACAATCTCTAGGCTCAGGGTCCAAATCTTCTTTTTTGCAGACAAGTTATTTTATCTCAAATGAAGATTCACTACAAATTCTGATAGAAAGTGAAGAAAAAACACATACAGTGTATGTCGTTGTTGATGATGTTGTTAGGTACCATCAGATTGAGTCTGATTTACAGCCATCCTAAGTAGAACCGAAAAAAACACTCCACGATACTGTGCCAGGCTCGTGGTCTTACTTATGTTTAAGTCCATTATTGCAGCCACTGTGTCTACCCATCCAGCTCACAGCGTTCCATTTTTTCATCGACTAACCACTCTCCCAAACATGAAGTCCTTCTCCAGGGATTGGTCCCTCTTGACAGCATGTTGAAAATACGTAAGATGGTCTAACCATCCTTGCCTCCAGGAAGCACCCTGGTTGCACTTCTTTGAGGACAGATCTGTTGATTCTTTTGGCAGTCACAATTCAATATTTGTCTCCAACACCATAATTCAAAAGCATTGATTCTTCTCTTGTCTCCTTTATTCAATGTCCAGCTTTCACAACCATATGATGCAACTGAAATACTATGGCCTGAGTCAGGTGCACCTATGTCTTTAATGTAACATCTTTACTTTTCAATACTTTTAAAGAGGTCTTTTGCCACAGCTTTTTTCCAATGAAATACATCTTTTGATTTCTTGACTGCTGTTTCCATGGGTGTTGATTATAGAACCAAGTAAATAAAATACTGGACAATTTCAATCTTTTCTCCATTTATCATGAAGTTGCTTACTAAGCAGCCAGTTGTGAGGATTTTTGTTTTGGTGATGTTGAGGCACAATCCGTGCTCAAGGTTGTGTTCTTTCATCTTCATCAATAAAAGTTTCAAATCCTCTTCACCTTCAGGAAGCAAAGTTATGTCATCTGCATAACACAGGCTGTTAATGAGTCTCCCTCCAAACATGATGCCATTTTCTTCTTTATAAAATCCAGCTTCTCAGATTATTTCACCATGGTGATTGAAGAGGTACAGTGAAAGGATACAGGCCTAGCACATACTTTTCTCAACTTTAAACCAGGCAGTGTTTCTTTGTTCTGTTTGAACAACTGCCTCCTGGTCCATGTAGAGATTCCTCATCAGTGTAATTAAGTGCTGTGGTATTCCCATTCTTCACAATGTTACCCATAATTTGCTGTGATTTATGGAATAAAATGCTTTTGTATAGTCAATAAGACAAAGATAGACATCTTTCTGGTATTCTGTGCTTTCAGCTAATATCCACCTGACATCAGCAACAATGTCCCTCGTGCCATGCCCGCTCTGAATCTGGTTTGATTTTCTGGCTGTTCCCTGTTAATATACTGCTGCATTCTCTTTTGAATAATCATTAGCAAAATTTTGCTTGTGTGAGATATTAATGATGTCTTCAATAATTTCCATATTCAATTGGATCCCTTTTCTTGAGAATAGGCACAAATATGGATCTCTTCCAGTCAGTTGGCCAGGTAGCTGTTTTCCAAATCTTCTGGCATAGCCAAGTGAGCACCTCCAGTGCTAGGTCTGTTTGTTGAAACATCTCAATTGATATTCCATCAATTCCTGGAGCCTTGTGTTCCATCAGTTCCTTCAAGGCAGCTTCCACTTCATCCTTCAGTACCATTGGTTCCTGATCACATGCAACCTCTTGAAATTGTTGGTCATCCACCAGTTTTTTTTTTATATAATGACTGTGTATTTCTCCCACCTTCTTTTGATGTTTCCTATATCATTTAATATTTTCCTTGTAAAATCTTTTCATATTGCCACTCATGGCTTGAATTGTTTCAGTTCTTTAAGCTTTAGAAAAACAGAGCATGGTCTCTCCTTTTGATTTTCTATCTACATCTCTTTGCACATGTCATTATAATATTTTATTTTGTCCTCGAGCTGCCCTTTGAAATCTTCTGTTGACTTCTGTAACTTCATCATACCTTCCTTTTACTTAACTGCTCGATGGTCAAGGGCAGGTTTCACAGTCTCTTTTAACATGTAATTTGCTCTTTTCTTTTTCCTGTCTTGCTAATAACCTTTTGCTTTCCTCATGAATGTTTGATGTCTTGCCACGACTCATCTGGTCTTCGATCATTAAGGGTCTAATGCATCAAATCTGTTCTTCAGGTGGTCTCTGAACTTAGGTGGGACATACTCAAGGTCATATATTGGCTCTTGTACACATGTTCTAATGTTCTTTAGTTTCAGTTTGAACCTGCATATGTGACGTTGAAGGTCTGATCCACCATCAGCACCTGGTCTTGTTCTGACTTCTGATATGGAGATTTTCCATCATCTCTTTCCACAAACGTAGTCAACTTGGTTCCTGTATGTTCCATCTCATGAATCCCATGTGTATAGTTGCCATTTATATTGGTGAAAAATGTATTTGCAAGGAAAACATTCCATTTTGCAATCTCCAGCATTGTTTCGGTCACCAAGGCCATATTTTCCAACTACCAAGCCTTCCTCTTTGTTTCCATTTTTGCATTCTAGTCTCCAGTAACTATTGGTGCATTCTGTTTGCATGTTTGCACAATTTCAGACTGCTGAAGCTGGGAAAAATCTTCCCTTTTCTTATTTGAGGCCTTAGTGCTGGGTGCATCAATTTGAATAATAGTCATATTAACTGGCCTACCTTATAGGCATATGGATATTATTCTATCACTGACAGCATTGCACTTCAGAGTAGATCTTGATATGTCTTTTTGGATGATGATTGCCACCCCATTTCTCTTTTAGTTGCCATTCCCGGCATAGTAGACCATATGATTATCTGATTCCAAATGGCCAATACCAGTCCATTTCAGCTCAATGATGCCTATAATGTTGATATTTGTGGGCTACATTTCACTTTTGATGATTTCTAATTTTTCTAGATTCATACTATATGCATTCCACATTCCAATTATGAACGGATGTTTACAGTTTTTCCTTCTCATTTAAGTTGTGCCACATCAGCAGAGGGAGGTCCCAGAGGATTTATCCTATTCCTATTATTAAGGTTAACTCTACTTTGAAGGGGAGAAGGATGTGGAAATCTCTAAACAATCAACGATTGAAAACCCTACAGAGGGTCGCTATGAGTTGGATATGACTTGACAGCACCTAACAATATCACTTTAAGGAGGCGACTCTTTCCCAGTCATCTTTTGAGTGTCTTCCAACATGGACAGTCATTTTCCAGCATTGTGTCTGACAGTGTTTCTCTGCTACTCATAGGGTTTTTCAAAGGCCAATTATTTAAGGAGTGGGTAGCTCTAGGTGTCTTTCTCTGGAAGTTCAGCTGAAACCTGCCCAGGGGTCATTTCTATATGTTATATATGTTTCCCTCACTTTTTTGCCTGCTTGTTATTATTGGGCTTTCTGATGTCTATACTTCCCTTAATCTTCCCATAGGCATGCAAGTAAATCACACTTCACAATCAAGAAGAGGTGAATGAAAACAAAATTGCATTTCTGAAGATATGGATTAATGCATAAGAGCAGAGCATTTACAATGAATGCAGCTGAGAGTAAGGCCTATAGGGACTATAGCAGGCTTATACTATGTCAAATTGTTAGGAAAATGGGTCACGAAGAGGGTCACGGGGAAATAGAGTGGAAAATAACTTCAGTATTTCTACCTACACAGGATAAGTGGAGAGGGGCAATTAGGGAGCTCTAATCTTCATGTCCCCTGTGGCCATAACTTGTCTTTATCTTTAATCACTTTCTGTTTGATATTGGCTCTGCAGGAACTCCATTCCACTACCCTTCAAAAGAAGTCGAGTAGAGAGCTTCAATTAACGTGCTCCTAAGGCTCATAGTCGATGGAATGAGTAGTTCAACTATCAAATGAGAGGTGGATCCCCAAAGTCAAGGAAGTTTCTCATCTCCAAATGTAGATGGCAACAGAGACCCAAGGAGATATGCAGGATCGAATACCAGCATCCGGAGAGTTGTCAACCTCAAAGTCATTCCTAACTCTCCTAAAACAAAAACAAGCCCTACAGACTCTCCCACTGCTGATTGAAGAGCAGAAACAGAAACTGAGACAAGGCAACTCTTTAGACAGTGTGCACTGGAAGAGAAGAATATGCCCAATGATTCCCAATTCCCAGTATCACCTAGACCTGGGCAGCAGCAAAGAAGAGCCCTTGAAGAGATGAAAAGCTTCAAGCGGGACACTGGAGCGACCCCAAGCGGACAGACTGAGAAATTTCAATAGAACAGCCATCCTCCTCCAGGAAATGGCCCATCTGAAGATGGTCATCTGGTCATGCAGTGCAGAACCCAGTGACTGACAAAAGTTAGCAGAGACTATCTGCAAGAGGCACAGGAAGCTAAGGGATTTGTTGGCTTTGGGTGAAACAAGGTGGGAAGATATGGGTAGTAGTTACTTGCATTTTGGTAGCTGGATCTCACAGGTTCTATAGTGTGGATTCAGTCCAAACTACTACTTGCGGCTGTCATAAGTCCACTTAGACGGTCACTGTCAAAGACCCCCTTTCTTTCACTCGATCTTCCTTGGCTGATGCCATGTGACCAAGAGGCACTGGAATCTAGGAGAGCTATAGCATGCAGGAAGCATCTCCATGCTACAATGCTTCCCTAGAAAGTTCTGCAATGATAAAGTTGCAAAGAACGTCTATCACAGAAGCACCTACCCTACCAGTAAGTATGGTAATCCATTCTATCTCAAAATAAATGGTAATGCCATCTCTCCTCTCTGCTTCCCCTTTGCTTAACTGCACAGCAGTGCTAAGCAAAACCAAAATGTCAGGTTGTATAAATACAGCAAAATCAATTTTTCCCCTCAAAGTCAGTACTTAAAGCTTCAGAGACTGTCAAGTTTATTTCCTGTATGTTTCTTTTTTCCCTAAAGATGGTACATTTACCTGCTAAAAATAAGATGCATACATGCATTCATAAGGTGGCTGCTGCTGATGAAATTTGGCAAGAAATAGCAATTGCTGACACAGGTATCTGGTAGGTAATTGCACCTTCAAATGACAAAAGTTAAAGGACTAAAAATGCTGTAATTTCATCGTTTTGTTCTTTTCTGGCTATTGCTTTAGCTCAAATAAAAATAATATTACGACAACACTGTTCTTTCTTCTACAATTTTCTGTAAATTGGAAGTGTGAATATGTGCAAAATTTATGCTTTTCCATGGTTGACTAAAGGGAAATGATGTGATATCACTGAGTATTTGTCTTAAAATTAAGTAATCGACACATGCCAAGAGCCATTTTCTGCTAAATTACACTCAGGGGTGCACCTGCTGTGTGTTACCTTAAATAAATGAAATTTGGAGTTAAGTACAGTGAGGGCCCAGGTAATTCCAGAAACAGTGAAGGTTTGTCTGGCATTAACTTTTCACACCAATGGTATCTGGGATACTCAATGAACAAGATCCCCATTGTACCAAGAAAGAGTCCTAATGGAAGTGTATGCTACATTAGAACCTGCCTTCCATTTCATTCTGTTTCTTCGGAGGAAACAGAAATCACTTACGAATCATGCTGTAAGGAACCTTTCTTTCCCCAGCGATGATGGTATATTCTCAAGGTAACAGAAGACAAGTAAGCCATGTCACCTCACACCAGAGCTCCTAGCGCCATGTTGGCAGATGTGGCCCATTGTGTCAACTTTTGGAAATCACCCAGGGACACAGATAGCTAGTTCCCAGCAGCCTCTGTGAGTGATTCCTAATTCCCACTTCCGGAGAAAGGGCCTCTTTTGGACTGCAGAGGACCACACTCAAATGATTCCAGATCTTCTCCAGGGCCCCCAGTCTCTCGTGGCGGAATATCCAGCCAAAGAAAGGTCACAAGAGTCAAACACAGGTCCTGCCCTCTTTTGCAAAGAAGAGATCAGACACTCTGTCACCATTTGCTTCCCCTTTGGACCCTAACAGCATTGGAAATGTACTCAGGGGAGGGGTGGCTAAGTGAAGGCACTGAAGCAATGAAAGTGGTCTGTTGTCCATGATGGTCACAAGAATAACGAATGTTCATAGAGTGCTCGATAGATCCTGGGCATTCTTTAAAACATCCCCAGGAAGAAAGCAATGTTATCATTCCATTGTACAGATAAGGAAATCGAGGATCAGGGAGAGAGGAACCTGCCCAGGTCTCCCAGCCACGTGTGTTTGACAGGGGATAGAAGTGCAGGCAATCTCAGGATGAGGGTGAGTCCTCAGTGCTACAGTACTTCCCTAGCATCTGTGGGGCCTTGGGTTCTATCTCCAGCCTAATAATAATAATAATAATAATAATGAGAAGAAGAAGAAGAAGAGGAGGAGGAGGAGGAGGAGGAGGAGGAGGAAATACAAAAGGAAGAACTAGAGGCAATTTGGCTTCTAAGTCTCTGTCTTTTCCTAACAGTCCTATTGCATTTCATCTGAAAAAGCCACATTGTCTTGTGAAAATTACCTGGAGGGTAAGTACAACCTCCTAGGACCACATTCTGCCCATGCCACTTGCTAAGTAGGTGAGCTCTCTGGGACACGTGAGTTTCATGCCATGTGCCTTGGCTTACACTCTGAAAAATGGGATTATGCAGTCCCATGCTCTAATGCTATGAGATCTGCTATGAGTGCGTGAAGCCTGTGTTAGTAACTAGCCAGTGAAGACACACATGTTCCTTAGTAATGGTAGAAGATTCTAGAAACACGGAGGACATATACCAATTTCCATCGCTTTATTTCCCCTAACTTCCTTTGAAAAGATGAGAAGAAACACAACCTCACAGACACAGAGGAATTTCCGCAGAGGTCATGGCTGCACACCTGGATACAGGAGAAATCCCAGAGGTGAGGGATGAGCACAAAGCTGAGAAGACAGCTGCTGCCTCCCTAAAACCCTCCAGAGAACGGGGAGCTTATGACAGCTGGGCCAACATCAGGGCCGTCAGCAGCCACCAGCAGCTCCCAGCACCCATCTATCCGGCTGGCAGTCACCACTGCCACATCAGTGCTATGGCTGCAGGCAGGGAGTAGCTTAGCTGGACTATGGACCACTTGTGGCAACAGGGTAGGTGTGAGTCAGTCTCCACTGCCTCTCACCAGGTAGACCTTGCCTGATGAATCAGTCAGAGCTGGGCCCCAGGGGAAGGGGGCTGGTGCAGTCGTCTGGTTTACAGTGGTCCCGGGGACTTCCTGGCTGTGACTCTCTACAAACATAGGCACAGCAGAGTGGCTCAAAGCCTGCTGAATACCGCACAGACATACACAGCAGAGTGGCTCAAAGCCTG
>VMDO01026578.1:0-26397 GCA_007922755.1 Pedetes capensis | reverse complement strand
GCCAAAATGGAATATTTAACCTTCAAACAAAAGAACAAGTGCTAGGGGGTGATACATGGCAGACAGGTTTAAAAAAAAAGTTCTGGGTGATACTTTCAAAATTTCAGAAAATTAGTTAACTAGTTAACTCATCACTCTGAGAACCAGTAGTTAAAGAGAATCAGGCACTTGTCCTGTCTTTTGCGTGTGAATTGAATCATGGGGTAACTGAGTGGCTGATGGGGAGAAGTTCTTATAGACAGAAGAATTCTGGTCAGAAACAGATGAAATTATTAGATTTAGAAAATCCCTATTTTATGCCGGGCACGGTGGCGCACGCCTATAATCCCAGTGGCTCAGGAGGTGGAGGCAGGAGGATTGCAAGTTCGAGACCAGAGGCAGTCTGTGTAACTTGGTGAGACCCTGTCTCAAAAAGTAAAAAAATGGGCTGGGGGTGCAGCTCAGTGGTCCAGCGCTTGCAAAGCATGCAAGTGTGAGGACCTGGCTTCAACCACCAGTGCCGGGAAAAAAAAAAAAAATCCCTATTTTGCAAACCTCCTGAAGTAATGGATCTAAGCTAAGTGTTCTGGCTTTGGCCTAACTGAATGTGGGGCCACGTAACACTCTGTGTGGGGCTGTCCTGTGTCTTGAAGGATATTCAGTGGCACCGCTGGACACCACCCACTTGGTGCCAGTAGCAGTCTTCCACGCCCACTTGTGACAACCAAACCGTGTCTCTGCACACTGCCAGATGTCCTTAGGTGACACCCCCACCCAGCTGAGAACCACCGACCCAGGCATGGGCTTCAGGGCTGCTCAGGCCATTGGGAGGAGGCTGCCAAGGAGCAGCGCCAGTCCTGAGACCCAGCAGCCCAAGGGATGTGTGAGGAATGTAGGGAAAAATTGGGAGGAAATTGGCAAAAACTCCCAAACTGGGAAAATGGCGTTTGAATATCTGTTTTGTAAGTTAGAAATCTAGGGAAAATGAAAGTAACTTGGTCGCACGTTTGTACAAAACCCTTCCTGATTGGACAATTGGACTGAAAGCTGATTGGCTCAGGCCATTCCGTGAGCGAGCTACATAAAGAGCTGAGGCCTTTTAGGCCCCTTTTGGCACCCTTTTCTGTGCCTTCTCGCCCGTTCCTGCCCAGACCACCGATGAGAAAACGCCTCTCCCGCTGCTCTCCCCCGGACCTTTGGTGAGGAAAGAATGCTCTCCCGTCGCAATCATCAACAAGGAAAGGAACCTGCTCTCTGTCTGATCACCAACGAAGCAACAGCTGTCTCCTCCTGACCACCTAGACGACCAACACAGGTGTTTGCCCCTGGAAGGCAAAAGCGCCTGAGGCTTTTCTTTTTTCCTGTCTCCTCCGGGGTCCCGAGGGCCACAGGAGTCTGCGTCCCTCACCTGAGGGTCCCGGGTGAATTGTGTTTAGTATCTGTGTGCGCGGCGGCGCAGCCTGTCCGAACCTCCAGGCCGGATCGGGAGGCGTGTGCCCCACATAGAGTTGGCGCCTGAACGTGGAGCCCAACATGGAGTTGGCGCCTGAACGGGGACCCAACAAGGAAGGCTTGGCGCCCTGCCCCCACCTACCTCAGTTGCCATCTGCCCTAGGCCTAAGTGTCCCCAACAGGTCAGAAACTCAAGACAGGTCCCCTACCGACACCCCTTACGCCATTTCTTCCAAGGAAGTTGCCAATCCTATACTGCAATCATAAATCCTCCCTTCACTGGGCAGCACCGTGGTACACGTCTGTAATCTCAGCGACTTAGGAGGCAGAGGCAAAAGGACCATGAGTTGGAGGCCAGAGGCAACCTGTGTAACTTAGCAAGACGCTGTTTCAAAATAAAAAGTAAAAAAGGGGCTGGGGCACAGCTCAGCAGTAGAGTGCTTGCCTAGCAAGCATGAGGCCCAGGGTCCAACCCCCAAGTACTGCAAAAATGCGTACATACAAAGATACATACATACATACATACATGCATGCATGCATACATACATATATACATACATACATGCATGCATGCATAAATCCTCCCCTGGCTCCTTTTCTTTCTTCTGCAGCCCACATGCTCTCTTAAGTCTTGCACATGCTGCAACTTCTTCCTAGAGAAACTGCATCCCTCCTTCCCCTCTCTGCCCTCTTCAGTCTTAGCTTTAATGTTTCTTCCTCCAGGCAGCCTTCCCTGACTCCCCATTTGCACTGGCCTTCCCACTGTGGCACTTACCACAAGCTATGGTCACTATAAATTCCCTTTCTCCTCAAGGAGATTTGTAGGTCAGAAGATGTGTCAGATGCCTTTTTCAGCCCTGTCTAGGGCAGGCACTAAGAAAGTGTCCCAGGCAGGCAGGAAGGAGGAGCGTGGGGAGAAGGGAGGTGTGGCTTCATGCCGTCCCTGTCCTGATGTCCACATCAGCATGAGCATCGGGAGTGCAAGGGACCGTGCATGTGCAGGCAAGGGGGGCCACACATGCAGTGCTGGAGGGCCCTGTGGAGACCACCAGGCTGGCCTATCTGCGCCCTACTTTGCCTTCACCTCCTTTTCCCTCGTCCTTTCCTTTCCACTCATAGCAACCCTCATAGGGTTTTCAATGGCAGCTTGTTTCAGGATTGCCTTGGGAGTGGGTTACCATGTCCTTCTCCCATTTTTGCAGTGCTGGGAATTGAACTCAGGACCTCAGAGACTGCAGAGCAGCGCTCTACCAACTGAGCTAAATCACAGCCCTTTAATCTGGTTAGTTAGAGTTAGAGAGATGCCCTCGAGTCGGTATCTGACTCATAGGGCTTTCAATGGCTGACTGTTTCGGGATTGCCTTGGGAGTGGATTGCCAGGCTCTTCTCCCAGTTTTGTGGTGCTGGGACTTGAACTCAGGACCTCAGAGACTGCAGTGCAGCGCTCTACCAACTGAACTAAATCCCAGCCCTTTAATCTGGTTGTTGTTGTTGTTACGTGCCGTTGAGTCGTGTCCGACTCATAGCGACCCTCATAGGGTTTTCAATGGCAGATTGTTTCTGGATTGCCTTGGGAGTGGATTGCCAGGTCCTTCTCCCATTTTTGTGGTGCTGGGAATTGAACTCAGGATCTCAGAGACTGCAGCGCAGCGCTCTACCAACTGAGCTAAATCCCAGTAGGCAGTTTCAAATCCTGGCTTTTCCACTTAATACCTGTGTGATTTTGAACCACTTTCCTTGCCTCTCAGACTCTGTCATTGTGTAAAATAGGAATAATATCAACTCCTCCCAGGGGGAGACGTCTTTGTGGTATAATAGCCACGTGCAGGATTCAGAAAGTCATAAAGATGACCTTGAGCAAGGGCTCTCCCTTATCTGAACCTCAGTTTCCCTGTTGGTAGGGAGCAGATAAAAATAAGTATCTCGGAGAATTGAGGTGAGAATTAAGTAACAGAATTGGGGGAACGGCCCGCACAAAAATAGCCCTCCATGATGATAATTATCCACGCAAGGAGTGGGCAGAGGAGACTTAAGTCTGTGGCCATGTTGTTTAAATCGACCAGCGCTTTTAACCCACGCCAGAGGCTGACCTGGGCCTGCAGCTGCAGAGCGGTCAGCCTGGGCAGCTGAATGTTGAAAGAGCCCCCCCTCCGCAGTAGAGCTGGACAGAAATTCTAGCAAGTGCTAATTGGCTCTGTGAGCTGCCCAGGGGAGGGGAGGGAATGCCTGGCTAATTACTGGCCTGGTCTCCAGGGGGCCGCGCACCGGGGCTACCTGCCACCTCCCCTCCTTGCCAGAGCTGGAAACCTCAGCCAGGAAGCCAGGCAAGTCCCGGGACAGCGACAGCGAGGCTGAGCCTCGCCGCCATCTGGTCCCCAATGCGGCCTAATGTCTGTAGCAGACCCACCAGCTAATTGCATGGTCGGGGCGCTGCCTTCACGTTTAGCACCTAATTCACCATTGTTCCTTTGGAAGCCCCGTTCCTGCGGCTGCGGAGGGGGAGCTCTGCCCGTTTATGGGGCTTGCAAGCCCGGGGCATTGCGGCCTGGCCGGAGGCTCCAGCTGGTCCTGCGTCAGCGAACGTATTGGCCTCTTCCGCTCTCCCTGCTCCCGGCTGTCCTCCCCGTCTGCAAGTCACCTGCTCGGCAGCCGCCCTCCCCAGCCAGCCTCTCCTGGAGGACGGCTCCACCTCCGCCCGTGCTTTGGGGCTTTCTTCCCATGTCACCCCCAGGAAGGCCAGGAGAAGAAAGGCACAGTGAGGGTGGGGCCTGGGTTCACATCACAACTATGTCACTGTCCACCGTAGGACCTGGAGCCAACCCATTCTCCTATGGGCCTCAGTTTCCCCATCTATAAAACGGGCATCGTACCGCTTACTCTAGTGAAATCATGGTGACATGGGAGGTACCAAGAGCTCCCTCTGCCCTGGGAGAGTGTCCCTCACCAGAAGAGGGGTGCACCCATCGCTGTGACCTAGAGGGCTGGCAGAGCGCCCAAGGGGAAGACGTGGGGCACCCCACCCCAACCCCTCCCCCAAACAGCACTGCAGGGGTCCATGCAGAGCCTTGTCACCAAGCTGCTCTGCCCCAGATTTGCAGCCAGTCTGCCACCGTGTTCAGAGCTGCCATGACAAAAGCACAACTCCATTGGGTCCACTTGAGCGGCGTTTGGACGCTCATTTTTAGCCTTGATTTACATAGTCACTTCCTGGAGGTCACGTGGCTAGCAAGTACAGGAGCTGGGATTTGAACCCAGGTCTGTCCCCGCAGCCGTGGCTTGACCCAGATCCGGATGCTGGGCTCTCTCCACATTTGCCCAGTCCCTCCCATACCCCCCGCCCTCTGTTTCCACCTCGACGCCCTCGACTCTCTTCCCACCAGACAGATCAGGCAGGTGCAGACCACATGACCAGCTGTCTTTTGCCAGCTCTTCTCCCACACTGTAGCCCCTCCAGGGTGTCTGCATCAGGGAGGCGTGGAGACCTAGGGCCTCTTGAGACGTCTGTGCATGATAAGCACTGTGGGCTCTCGAGAACACGGTGGCCATTACCACCAGGGCTCCCTGTGCGGCTGGACTCCCTGGAATGGCCGTTCCTAAGCAGACAGGCTCTGTGGCTGGGAAGCCTTCTCGCCGCCCGCGGTGCTCATCAATCTCATCTTTCTCAGAACTCGAGAAATGTCCAGAAAGCACTATCGTGAGTGAAGGGAAGCTGGGCCGCACTGTCCCACATCAGGGACCATAAGGGCGGGAGGAGGAGACATCACCTAGAACAGGAGGGAGCAGCCCCAGGCGAGAGCAAGGGCTGAGGTCTGAGGCTATGCTGGGGCAGGGAGCTCAGAGCAGCAGCTGGCAGTGATACAGGGTCCATGGGAACCCAGGTCAATGAAGGGTGGCTGAGGCTGGAGTCTGCCATTTTTTTTTTTCTATCCTGGGGGTGGAGCTCACGGCCTCACGCATGCTTTGTAAGCGCTCTGCCACTGACCTACCCTCCCAGATCCTTTTTTACTTTTTATTTTGAGACAGGGTCTCGCCAAGTTACTCAGATTGCCTCTGGCCTCTAACTTGTGATCCTCCTGCCTCTGCCTCCGGGTAGCTGGGATCACAGCCATGAGCCTCTGAGCCCCGCTCCGCCTCTTCTTCTTAAAGTGGAAGACTCCTCCCCTTCGGCTCCCATCTCACTCCAAACAGAAGCTCAACTGTGAGCCTTCCCCTTCCCTGGGCCTCCCCCAGCCCCTTTCACTTTGTCCCAGCCCCACCGGCCTCCTCTTCCTTCCAGGACAGGCCTCTGGGCTTAGCAGCCTCTGTTCCCTCTGCGGGGATGCCTTCCCCTCAGTGTTTACTCACCCTTCCTTCCTAGTTGTTGTTGTTAGGTGCCCTTGTGTTGGTATCCGACTCATAGCGGCCCTACGTACAACAGGCGAAACACTATTGTCAGTGCTTCTCTGCTGTTCATGGGGTTTTCAATGGCAGATTGATTTTTGGAAGTGGGTTGCCGGGTCCTTCTCCCAAGCCTGCAGCACCTGATGTTCCTAGGTGGTCTCCCATCCAATTGCTAATCAGGCTCAACCCTGCTTAGCTTTCCCGATCTGATGGGATTGGATGGCACAGGGCTACGGCTGCAGGCCCTTCCTCCCTAAAGCCTGTTCAACCCCCCTGCAGAGCCCTCCTCTGCCCGCCCTGTCCACAGCGCCCCTTCACCCTGACTCCCTCGCCTACTCTCGGTTCACCTCTACCTGACCTGGCGTTTCATACCTACGGTGCTTCCCTCATCTCCCCAGGGGAACACAGACGCCAGGAAAACAGGGGCCGCTCACCTGGCTGCTCCCGCCAGCCTCTGGGGCAGCAGGGTTGGGAAACAGGGCTCAGAAGCTGCTCACTGAATGAATGAATTGAGCGATTGAATCCTGGCTCCACAATGTTCTAGCTTTGTTGCTTTGGGCAGGCCATCTCACTCCTCAGAAACTCCCAGGGCAAAACACACCAAACCCCTGTCTCGTGGGTCATTGTTTCAATTAAATAAAATAATGAGAAGCCAGGCGCGGTGGCGTACACCTGTGGTCCCAGTGGCTCGGGAGGCAGAGGCAGGAGGATCGCAAGTTAGAGACCAGAGGCAGTCTGGGTAACTTAGCGAGACCCTGTCTCAAAAAGTAAAAAAAAAAAAAAATGGGCTAAGGGTGCAGCTCAGTGGTCCAGCACTTGCAGAGCATGCAGGCGCAAGGCCATGGGTTCAACTCCCAGTACCACAAAAAAAAAATAATAATAATAATAATAATAATAATAATAAATAAAATAATGAGTGAAAGAGCAGACACACAGTGGGTGCTCAGTGGGTGGCAGCCAGAAGCCGCAGGTGCAAGGGCTTAGAGAAGGGCTCCCCACAGGTCTGCACGTGAAAGGCTTGGTCCCCAGGGGTGGCGCTGTTGGGAGATGGCACCTGGTGGGAGGCCCTGAGGTCACTGAGGGCCGTGCCCTTCCTCTTTCTCCCTTTTGCTTCCTGGCCATAAGGAGAGTGGTTTTGCTCTGACACCTGCTCCTGTCAGGTGCTGCTGCCTTGCCACAGGCAAAAAAAAAAAAATAGGAGGCCAACTGATCATGGACTGGAATCTCCAAAACCGTGAGCCAAAAGAAACCTTTCCTCTTTGCAAGTTGATCATCTTGGGTATTTTGTTATAGTCTTGGAAAGCTAACACAGTAGGGTTATCACCACTGAGCTTAGCTGTCGCTGCTCACCCTGAGGACTTGGGCGAATTGATGTGAGGCTCTTTCTGAGCCCCGCTTGGTTCATCTGTCAAATGTGGAACTTGGAGGTCCTCGCTCTCACAGAGGGTAGTTGATGGCGCAGCTGGTGGGCCTAGGAGGATCCTTGGGAGGGAGCCAGACACACAGTAGACACTCACCCAGGGCAGCTGCTGACATGCTGTAAAGGCTAGGATTTGATTATGGGACCCCACCACACACACTTATTCAGTGACCTTAGAGAAGTGGCTTCGTGGTTCTGAGCCTCAATCTCCTCACCTATAAAATGGGACAGTAACATCCCCTTCCAAGCGGGCGTACTGAGGACACGGGGACACTGTCCTCCTGAAGGGCGTCCCAAAGCTCTAAGGACATGCACTGTGCCAGGCAGGAGGACGAGCCACAAACAAAGATGGAGACAGGGACCCTCGCAAGGCAGAGAAGGTGGGTAGCACTAAGAATGGTGCTGGGCCCGCTCGGCCGGGAGTACCTGGCTCAGAAGCTGCCCAGGCCCTACCTAGCCAAGAGCCCGCACAGAAGGACTCCTGATTTCCCTCTCCACATCACACAGGGGCCTCTCTGGTCTGTCTCATGTGGCAGAGTTTTCAAGGGAGGCAGGTGACAGCAGCAGGACCCAGAAGAGGCACCTTCTGCCCCCATCCTCCTCCTGCCCTACTGGGAATAGAGTTTGCCTGAGAAACTAGGATTAGGAGCCAGGAGGAGGGAAAGGGCCAGGGATGGCTTCCGTCCTCTAGCCTGACCGCTCAGCCCACACAGCCCCAACCTTGGGGCAGGGGACCCCAGGCCTCAGTCTGCTCTCAGCCCTCGGGCAAAGCTTGGAAAAGGGTCTTTGGAAGTCAATAAGGACCCACTGCTCGCCCCGCAGCCCGTGGGAGTCCCAGCAGGGAAATTCCAGGTCCTAAACCGAAAATCCTAGAAATCCTGCTGTGGTTCCTCGTCCAGCCTGCGCTTGGCAAAACACAGGTGTGGAATTCATAGATGACTCAGTTAGTCCTATGCTGAAACCTCCATGAGGCATGACGATTTGGTCTGTTTTGTTCTTTGGTGGATTCCCAGTACCTAGCAGAACGCCTGGCCATTAGTAAGAGTGCCTAAAAAACCTGTCAGCCGGGCGCGGTGGCGCATGCCTGTAATCCCAGCAGCTCCGGAGGCGGAGGTGGGAGGATAGCAAATTCGAGACCAGAGGAAGTCTGCGTCACTTAGCCAGACCCTGTCTCAAAAAGTAAAAAAAATGGGCTCAGTGGTCCAGCACTTGCAAAGCATGCAGGCGCAAGGCCCTGGGTTCAACCCCCAGTACCACACACACACACACACACACACAAAATCTATGTCAAATGGATACACCCTCAAGAAATCAATGAATGAAGCAACGCATCAGTGAATTGCTAGAAATGAAGCTGTCTGTGGGCTAGGACTCCCCCCGACCCACCCTGGGCTCTTTCCTAAGTCCCCAAGGCCTAGAGTATAACCTTCGCAAGGAAGAGTTGTAACTTAGACTCAAGTGGAGGGTGGGGGTGCAGTCTGCTGACAGTGTGCTTGTAGAGCATGTGCGAGGCCCGGGGTTCAACCCCCAAGTACCGCAAAAAGAAAAAAAAGAGCAAATGAAAGCATGATTGAGTCAATCGCTGAATCTGTGAGACCACAGAATATAATCTCTCTGCAGCAAAGATTTCCACCTGCTCTAAGCCTGCCGGCTCAGAGCCTAGAACAGCGCCTGGTGCACATGGTGTGTTGAACGAGTGAATTGGCAAACCACAGCCCTCAGTGTAGACTATAGACCAGGCTGAGAGGAACTCAAAGAAGCCAGCCACCCTGCCCGGGCCTCGCCCCCCAGCCACCACCACTCCATGGTTTTTTAAATAATTTGTTGGTTGTTTTTAATTGTTGAGGCCGTAATACTTGGTTCATGAAACTGCAATATACAGAGAGGTGAAATAAATAGCTTATATATATAATATATATAATATAGCTGGTTTTAAAATATTCCCTTATCATTGGTGTACTAGGTCACGTGAGTCACAGAAGGTCCATAGCAGCATCCTCCAGAACTGCGAGCAATGCAGGGTCACCATGATTGGACGAGGCCGTCTGTCGTCGAAGGTCGAGGCGCGGAGAATTCCCGGGGACCCGCCTTCCCTGCGCGGTGTCTCGGGGCAGCTTGCAGCGGACAATAAATAAATGACTGCAAACCAGAGAGCGATTTTTGTTGGAGTTTAGGGCAGGGGTGGGGGGAGTGGGGGAGTGAAGGGAGTTTGTTGGGGGAAGGGGGACTACTTTCTCTTTCTCTTTTTTTTTCCTTTGTTTTTTGTTTGTTTGTTTTTGTTTTTGTTTTTTTAGGTTTCAGAACCTTTGGGAAAAAGGACTTTGGTTTCTCGGAGCGTTGGTTTCCTCGTTCAAGTCTTCCTCTGGGGACGAGTTTCCGTTGTCTACTCCTGGAGAGAGGCAAGCACCTGCGGGTTGACCACAGTCCCTTTGCACGAGTCAATAGTGAAGTCCTTACCGCCCCTCCCCCCGGAAGTTTTGGTTCAGTTTTCGTCTTCTTTTAAACACAATGTACAAAAATAGAGCTTCTTCCTTATTTTTTCGTGTAAAAATATTCCTCTGATGCAGTTCTCTGGGTGTGAGTGGGGCCTGCAGGTGGCCTAGCCCGGGTGCGTGGGGCGGATCCGCCGGGACCGCTTGGTCACCGTGGTGTACTTGAAGGGCTTCTGAAGCTCGGCCTGGCCCTTGGGGTAGCGTTTCATGAAGTGCACATCCTGTTGGTTCTCCCGGGTCTTGGGGCCCTTGCGCGGCCGCCCCTTCTTGGTGAAGCCCACGTACCAGCCCGAGTACTTGGCCGACATCAGGGCCGTGTAGTTATTCTCCAGAACCTTCTCGATGAACACGCACTCCTTGCTGGTGCCATCGGGCTGCAGGGGAGAGAGGAGGAGCCTTAAGATGGAAGGGATTCAATGATCCATACTAAAGTACACGGCTGGGGAACGGACCTGGCAGCCCCCTCCCAGAAATCAATCCGCCATTGAAAGCCCTATGAACAGCAGAGAAGCACTGACAAGAGTGTTTCGCCTGTTGTACGCAGGGTCGCTATGAGTCGGATACTGACTCGACGGCACCTAACAACAACAACAAAGTACACGGAAATGGACTTTACTCACAAGCATCCTGATAGGCAGCAGGCCCACAGCAATGGGGTCTTGTAGTGTGGGGCAGAGCCTGGCTCAACTCACACTATGGGGTGGGCAGGGGCAAGTCATAGCCAAAGAGTGGTGGGCTCAGTGGGTTAAGGGGGATTCTGGCTGAACAGACCTAGGCAGATTCCAGCTGAAGACAGGCCACAGGGGCCGGACCTCACCCAAGGGTTCGTGTAGGATGAGAGACCTGGTCAGACATGAAGGGGGATGGGATGGCAAGGGTGGGGAGTTCTTGCCAAAGAAGTGCACAGAATAAAGTGTAAAGTTCCTTTACAAGGAAGTGCACAGATGGGCCTAGGAAAAGGTTCAGGAGTCTGGTCACGCAAAGAGTCTTAGTGGGAAGGAGGTGATAAAGTGACTGGCAGATGTGAGGGACAGTGCTCTGAGGGGGCACAGGCAGGTGGTTTTGGCTGGGGCAGCTCAGCAGGGAGGACCTTCCTGAGCTGTGGCGTAGACTTGCCCCTGTATCTTCCCTACCTTCCATTAGATAACAGACTCCCAGTATCACTCAGGAGTCCACTCTTCCCCACTCTCCTCCCTCCTAGTCAGGGACCTCCATCTCATCCCTACTAGAGCAAGAGACCCAGATCTAGCCAATGAAAACCCTATTTCCCAGCAGGCCTCCATGGTCGGTTCAGAGGTGGGCATGTGACCCAAGCCATCCAATCAGAGTATCTCTTGAGACCTTTATATAAGTGACTTCACACAAACACACACACACAAAAAAAACATAGGCAGGTTTAAACTTGAGGAATTTGTAAGGCTGAAGTGGGGACGGCCATTTTACCACCATGAGGGATGATAGTGATGCCAGCACTGAGGAAGCAGAGCCAAGCAGAAGAAAATAAGAGAAACCACATCCTGGTCACATCACCTGGGCTCTGGATTCAGTATCTGAAGTTCAAGTTACCTCACTCTTACGTGGACCAAAAATGTCTCATTTCCTTTAAACCAGCTGATACTGTGTTCTATCACTCGCAACAGAAATGAGTCCTGCCAGATTTGCACAAACCCTAACATTAAGTCAGCCACTCGATGGTAGCTCAACTCCGCTGTGATACAGTTAAACATAAATCACACTTAATGTGGGATGTGGCACGCTTGAATACTTGGTATGAGGTAGGGTGGGGGCGTCCAAAAATAAGAGATTTAGCATGGCCAAACTCCAAAGCCTGGGCTGTTGGTTCTAGGAGATCAAACTCCCCAACAGATGTGCAAACTCTCTTGGGAGACTAGGTATGCAAGGCGAGGAGCACTGGACTTGAAGTCAGAAGACAAATGAACGCTAACACTTCCTAAGTGACCTCAGGCTGGCCAAGCCCACCTTCCGAGCCTCAGATTCCTTACTGGGCAAATGAGAACGGCTTTTGCGTCGTAGAGATCCTTGTGAGGCGTGGGGCTTATAAAGGAGTCTGACGCACAGTAGGAACTTGCTAGATTATTTCTGAAGAGCAGGTGGCCCTGCTGGGGCTGGCCTGCCTCTTTGGCTCTGCCCTAGACAAGGGGAGGAGGGGAGGCCGGGCTTCTGGCCTCCTGATGAAGCCGGCCGAATTGCTCGCTGGGGAAGAGTGGGAAACACAGAGCTGGAAGGCCTGAATTAGCAGCGCTCGAGTTTCCAACGAACATCTCCAAATTTAGGCCGGGCCCACTCCTCGTTCCGGATGGCCGGCCGGCCAAGTTGGAAGCCCAGCAGTCTGGCTGTGTGCGGAGACTGAGGTGTGGGCTCCAGCCTTTTGTTTGAAGTGGAAAACTGGGCTGGAGCTTCCAGGAACATTCACCTTTGAGCAGAGGGCAAGCCTGGGCCCCGCAGACAGAGGGCTGAACTCTGCAGAGAGGGACAGGCGGGGGAAGAAAACACTGCAGCATGACATCTTTGGAGGAGGCTGCAGAACGGACAGGGGGCAGGCTCGGGAGACACCTTTGGATCCAGGGGACAGGATGGGTAGGGACAGCATCAGGGACTATTGGGAGGGAAGCCAGGGAACATGGGCAAGGGAGGTTGAGGGGAGTGACCCCCTGGGCTGTAGGTCCCCCATGAAAAGTTCTCAAAGCTGCCTGCCCAGGCTGAGTGCAGGTTCTTTGCCTGGTCTTAACAAACAGGTCAAAGCAACCTGAACAAGGCTATACGCCTCTGCTTTCCCACCCTAGAACACCTGCTTTCATCCTTCAAGGCTCAGCTCTGTAACTGCCTCCTTTAGGAAGCCTTCCCCAACTGCCATGTCTCGCCTTGGGCAGTCCCTCCTCCTCCCTCAACACTCCATGTGTACATCAAGTTCTGTTCTGGTTTGGTTTGGGGCTCCATATACCGTCTCTTCTGAACCCCCTGGGCAACCATCTCACGCCCTCTCCATGCCCAGGCAGAGCAATTCCAAATCTGCCTGCTTCTTCCTTCGCCCAGAGCCTGTGGTTTGCTCTCACTGCTGAGCCCAGGCCTTATGCCAAGACAGGGGCACCCACAGCATCTGTGTTAAACAAATGACAGTCTCACCAGCCCATGGGGCATGGGCAGTGAGGTGGGGGTGGGGTGGGATTAGGACAAGGGGGACCAGGATGGATATGGTAGGGAAGTGACATACAAAAGAATCTAAAGGAGACAGGCGAGGCGGTGCATGCCTGTAATCCCAGCGATTAGGGAGGCGGGGATAGGAGGATTCCAAGTTCAAAGCCAGAGGCAGTATGTGTAACCTAGTGAGACCTTGTCATGATATAAAAGAAGAAAAATTTAAAAATGGGCCTGGGGGTGGAGCTCAGTGGTAAAGTGCTTACGAAGCGTGCATGAGGCCCTGGGTTCAACCCCCTAGAACTGAAACAAAACAAAATGAAACAAAATAAAACAAAAAGTGTGCGCGCATGTGCGCACGCGCGCGCGCACGCATGCGCGCACACACACACACACACACACACACAGCCTAAAGGAAAACCAGCTCTGCTTCCTGCACCCTTTACAGCTGCTCCAGTCTGTCTCTCCTGGGGCACATACTGTTTAGGGAGACAGAGCAAGCTGGGAGCTGGATACCTCTACCCGGCCCACTTCATCTCCTATTCATTCACTCAGCATTTATTGATTGCTGACCACAGGCGAGACATTGCCACATCTATTACATCATTTCAGCCTAAGTCATTGAGGTCGACTCTATCTAGGGAAGAAAACAGGGCTCAAAGAGGCAAAAGGCGCTCGCCCAAGGTCATGGCGCTTGCCAATGGCAGAGCTGGAGTTTGGACTCCTCCTCTGTCCAGTTCCAGAGAAGTCCGTGGAGAAATTGAGGAAGCCCAGGTACAGCCCACAAGAATGAGTGTGAGGGGTCTACACGGGGCCTGGCCTGCATGCTCAGTACATGTCTGTGTTTCGGAGGACTGGGGAGCTGGGACTTGGGCTGGACTTCCTGATACCAGGGGGCACAGGGGCCTCTTGGGAACCAGCCACCAAGCCTGCGATGATCACAAATTACCCCGCGTGAACTCGGGCAGGAGCAGGTGAGAAGCTAACAGCAGGCTGCACCTGAGCTTGACCCTTGCCTCTGTTTCTGACTGTTTCCATGACCTTTCTGATCACCTACAGACAGACAGACAGACACACACACACACACACACACACACACCACTCGTGCTGGGCCCCACCTCCAGAAATTCCAACTCAATTGGCTAAGGTAAGCAGAAGCTCCTTGGTGATTTGGTGGAATCCGATCCTCTCTCCCCCACTCCCACCTCCAACCTCCTTCCCAAACTGGAGTCCTCATCCTATTCCATCTGAGGATTGAGTCCTGATGACATCATCTGGCCTCCAGATCAAGCCTCACCTAAAACCACTTACCCCCTGGACATTTTTAGCTATACAAGCAAAACATTCTCTTTCTCCTTAAAGCATTTTGATGTGAGTTTCAGTTTTACAGACAGAGCGGTCCCACCAAAGCTGTGTTGGGCAGGCCCTGAAGAGGAGGGTACAGAAGAGAAAACTCTGATCTGGGTGTAGTCTCCAGAGACGGAGGCAAACCGGTAGCGTGTGATGCTGGGCACGCAACAACCTCTGGTGGAAGAGAACTGTGTGCTGCCTCCTGGGTCAGGTGGGTGTGGCAAGGAACAGGGGCTCCCTGAACGTGAAGGGCACGGGGACAGAGCTGGGGCAGCAGACGGTGTGGCTATGGTCAAGGATGGGGGCAGCGGAAATGGCTCTGAAGAGTCTGATGTGGGTGCCCTGAGATATCCAAGGCTGGCACCCAGAGTCAGGGCAGGAGCAGAAGCCAGGGGTCCTGGTGGGGTAGGAATGATGTCAAGAGCTGGCTTCAAAGGGGAAGGGAACTGGTAAGCGGGAAGCGCAGCCTGTCAGTCCCACCTCGCAGGGGAGGGGCCTTAGGCCCAGCAGCTCCGCACCTGGGCGCCGTGGATCTGACTGCAGGTAGAGGCGACCCTCAGAAGGCAAGAGCCGGTTTCTCCTTCTTTGGGGCTCCTGCAGCCTTTTGGCCAGGGACATGGATGGAAGGCCCCAGAACTGGCCCTCTATAAGCTCCCAGGGTGTGGGGGATGCAGGTGCAGTGCCACCCCAGGGGGGCCACAGCAGACTGAGGGAGGATGTGGGCTGATTAGGGACCAGGGAAGGCTAGAGGTTGTTGGAGATGAGCCGGGACACAGGGCACATGGACAGCGGGCATGGCATCCCAGGAGGGGGCACAGCACAGGGCGAGGCCAGCAGCGCCCTACTGTGTGCAGGGCATGAGCCTAGGGAGGGCCTGGAGAGCGCAATGTGGGAGTGTGACCCTTCTCCACTAGTGGGAGGCCTCGATGGCCAGGGAGCTGTGCTGGGGGAGGGGGGGAGAAGTGTTGGTGCTTTAAACACTCAGAGTGACAGCGGGGGAAAGGCCTGGAGGAGGCCAAGGCTGGGGCACAGGTAGTGAGGTGCAGGGGACGCCCATGGGGCGCGAGATTAGGAGAAGGGGGACCCACCCCCGCCATCAAGGAGGGAACCCTAGGACCTTGAGACTGGAGTGGGCAGGGTGGCTGTGGTCAAGACAGTGGCCTGACAGCCCCATTCCAGTTTCAGGGGCCAAAGAGTAGGGGGCTCTGGGACAGGTGGACGGGGCCTCGGAGCCTCTGGCCAGGAGAAAAGAGCCAGGCAGGGGTGGGGAGAGAGGCAGGGGAGCCGGAAGGAGGGAGCACAGGCGGCGGCAGGGGGCCCGGCCTGCCCGGCTGCTGCGCGCGCCAGCTGAACCGTCCCCAATATTCATGACGGGAGCGAGGGCGAGGGGCAGGAAATCAGAGCCGGCTCCTGTGGAAGCGGTGACTCAGCGGCCAGCCGGCGGGCGGGAGGTGGCCGGCGGCGGCGGGGCAGCGGCCAGAGAGGGACGGGGCTGCTCTTTTGACCCCGCGATGGCCCCCTTGGGGTCGGGATGCCGAGGGCCGTGCGGGCTGGTGGGTGGCGTGCGCGCGCGCGCGCGCGCGCGGGCGGGCGGCGCGGGCACAGGGCGCAGCGAGGTGCCACGGCCCCCGCTTCAGGGAGCCCGGAAAACCGAGCCTCAGACTCCAAGCAGGTTGGGCCTGGGAGGAGGCCCAGGCGGGCAGCAGAACAAAGCGGCTGACGCGGGGCTGGGCGGCTGCTGCCGCAGGAAACGACGGGGACCAGGCCAGGCCAAGGGGACCCGGCACCCGCGCCCCGGCCCGCGGCCCCCAGCTGCTGCCCCAGTCCCCCTCGCCCGCCGGCAGCCTCAAGGCGGCGGAAAGTGAATCACTAATTAAAACCACTCCTCGGCGTCCTGAGCCGGGCTCTTCGGATTACTATTATTTTGCTCTTTGAGCAGCCCCGCTTGGTATGGGCAGTGCAGCTGGAATCTTCCTTCCACACTGGGCTTTGAATCCGCCCAGCTGTGGTGTGAGCCCCGGGTCAAATCACTCAGGACGTGGCCAAACCTCAGCTTTCCCTTCTGTAAACTGGGGATGACGGTGGTAGCAACACCCTGGGGTTATCTGGGAGCAAGGTGATCAAGGAAAGGAAATCATTCCCATTCCTGAGGCCATGCCCTGGCCTGTGCGGACAAGGGATAGAGGGCAGGCATGAGAGTTAGGGTCCTCAACAAGACCATCTCCCCTCAGCCCGGCAAGGTGCAATGAGCCACAGATAGCCCATCCCCCAGGGCCTTGTCTTGGAGCAGAAGCCCATCCCCCCTGCGCAAGCTCAGGCAGACCCCCACCTTCAGTTATACAAGTTCCACATGGGGATGAAGAGAGAAAGGGACGGAGAGCGCGCCCTCCCCATAAAGCTACTGCGGGGGTCACCTTCCCCTGAAACACCCAGAGGAAGCAGGCGAGTGATCGTCCCAGGGGAGAAGAGAGGAGCGCGGAGCGGCAGCAGCCCCGTGGGAGCTCTGAGATCCTGCGCGTGGGTCCTCCCACCCCGCCGGCTCTCTAGCCTGTTCCAAAGTAATAAAATCTTCCTGAAACGCTAGAACCGTGAGGCCCAGCGTTGACGCGGCCGCCGGCTTCCGGAGGCTGCTGCGCTGCAGCGCTGGAAGCCCCTAGCGATTGTTAAAACGATCGCTGCAGCCGCAGCCCTTGGCCAGCCCGTTCCCTGCTCCCAGCTGTCAGGGACACATAGGCGAGAAGCCCCAGAAACCCAGGAGGGTCCCCTCACTACGGAGCAAGCCAGGGTTCCCCATGCACCAGCAGAGTCGCAGGCCCTGCCTGAACCCCATAGATAGCTTGGCCTAGCCCAGCGCAGGTGCCAGGGGAGAAGGGCAGGGACCGGGAGGGACGACAGTGGGGATGGACTACCTCCCAGAGGGCTCTAGTTTGAGGGGACTCCTGTCCTGTGGCCACGTACCAGTGTCCTCTCCCTTTTCCCAGCCCCTCACCTCTATTCCCCAAAGCAAGACAGATACCGTACACATTACAGAGGGAAGTGACAGTTTTGGGGCAAAGGGAACAGACAGACAGACAGATATGGGTGCACACACAGCACACACACCGCCTGCCCTTGGGATGCCCTTTTCCAGGGGGGCTGACGGCCCCTGGGTACACTCATCCAGCTCACCAGAGCTTCTCGAGGGGGCCTCCCGTGGTCCCCAGAGTTCCGCGCGGCACTCACCTTGCCGACGAGCTTGCCCTTGCGGTTCATACACAGGTAGAACTCCGTCTCCTTGCCCTTGATCCGGACTTGACTCCCGAAGGTGTCCGTCTCCACTAGGAGCTGGGCTTCGAAAGGCAGAAGGAGAATAAGGCATGCTTTTTTTTTTTTTTTTTTTTTTTTTTTTTTTTTACATTTTGAGACAGGGTCTCGCTAAGTTACGCAGACTGCCCCGGTCTCAAACTTGCGATCCTCCTGCCTCTGCCTCCCAAGCTGCTGGGATCACAGGCGTGCGCCACTGCGCTGCGCCCGGCTCAAGGCATGCTTTGTAACCAGGGGCAATGACAGCTTAAAGGCCCAGCTATACATGGCCCCGGCCCTGTCTCTGGTCCCTCGCGCCCCCCGTCAGGCCCGGGGGAGCCCTCTGGCAGGCCCATTGGAACACCCCGCCCTTCTGTGGGTAAAGGCGGCTGCTGGCATCTGTTCCCCTGACACGTTGCGCTCCACTTGGGACCCGCAGGGCTCTAGTCAGAGGGGACTTCTGTCCTGTGGCCACATAGCAGTGTCCTCTCCCCTTTGTCACCCAGCTCCCCCAGCCTCTCACGTCTATTCCCCCAAAGCAAGACAGACACCATGCACATTACACGGAGAAGTGGCAGTCTTGGGGCACAGGGAACAGACGGACAGCTATGCGTGAGCACACAGCACACACCGGCTGCCCTTGGGGTGTCAAGCCATTTGCTCCAAAGTTATGTCCGAGGCCTTCTCCCCCAGGACAAAAACGTGGAACCCCAGCTAGTGCCCCTCCACGCCCTGGCCTTGGCCACTTGAAGCAAGAAAGGTGTGAGCGCCCCAGGAAAGGGGACCATGTGTAGGATATCCCAATTCCTTAACTGAGGCCACTCAAGCAGACTGGTAACCCAGTGGATTGTCAGGCCCTTCTCTCATTTTTGTGGTGCTGGGAATTGAACTCGGGACCTCAGAGACTGCGGAGCAGTGCTCTACTACCTGAGCCAAATCCCAGCCCCCCTTGGACTTATGCATCCCCCATTTCCCTCAGTCTACCCTCCCTGCCCCTCTCCTAGACCCTACTCCCCAGTTCTGAAGAACTACACCAGGCTCGAGCCCCTTCCCTTGCACTGGGGAGGAATCCCAAATACCCAGAAGTCCCTACCAGGACCCAACTGCCCTTTGTCTGGGGTAGAACAGCCCCTGCTAGACACGTCCAGGCTCCACAGTGTCTCCCTCGGGGGATGGGACGGCACAGACTCCATCCCCTAAAGCCCTGACCCAACAAGGGTATCCAGGGGTCAGAGGGCGCCCGTCCCTGATTAGGCATGCTGTATCCAGAACCCTCTTGTTCTATCAGTCCACCCTTTTTCTCCAGCAGGATACTGTGTGACACTGGGTGAGCGACACACCCTCTCAGTTCGCTCTCCCTTCTGGTCTTGAACCCCCGGTCCTTACCACTTCCCCTCCCCCATGGCTGCTTTCCTTGGCTGTGACCCCTCCAGGTCTCACACTTCCTTCCCTCGCCCTTTGCTTCCCAGCACCTGCCCCTCCCTCCTCTAACAAAAGTTTAATTTCAGTGACAAGGGACTTGCCTCTCCATAACAAAAATCATAGCCCCAAATTCCTGAGCCCAGTATCCTTGGAGCCACAAAGAGTGTACCTCGGTGCCCCTAAAATACACTAGGTATGATTTTAATAAAAAAAAATTTACAAATATAGACCCTGGTGCCCTGCTGTGAAAATTGAAACCATCTGGAACTCAAGATTTCAATAATTAATGTAGCCCTCCTTTGACACCAGTACTAATTAAAATATGATACCTACCTTTCCAAGGGGAAAAAAAAGAATTTACATAAAATTTAAAGATCTAACAAGAATTCAGTAATTCTGGAAACGAGGGGAAGTACATTCTTCTCTCCACCTTCCCCCCATCCGTAGTAAACACTGGGTCAGGAATGTTAACCACTTCTGAGACAGGGGCGCACGGGGTACAAGCCCTTGATCTCCTCTCTTCCCCTTGGAATCTCTGCTGTTCATTCCATTCCCTGGACAGATCAGCACAGTGGCTCTGGGTCCTGCTTTCCCATCTTCTTACCAAGCTCCAGCCTCCCAGAGGGGATGGGGAAGAAGGATCAGGACAGTTCTAGGTGCTTCTATGGAGGTAGCACGTGCATGGGAAAAGGCAAGAGCTTTGCAGTGAATGCCCAGAGAACAATATGACTCCACAGCCCCCCCCCCCCGCCTCAGTTTCTTCACCTGTGAACTGGACAGTATCATCTCGATTTTTCTAGAGTTCCTGTGAGGATCATGCACTGGGATAGTGACTGATTCCCAGAGATAGGGAAGGGGCAACTCAATAACTGAGGTTTAAGTTTCTTAAATCTTGCAGAGCCTGCAGCCGCACCACTGTGGCAGCCGATCCCGTCAGATCTCAGAAGCTAAGCAGGGTCAGGCCTGGTTAGTTGTTGGATGGGAGACCACCTGGGAACACCAGGTGCTGTAGGCTTGGGAGAAGGACCTGGCAACCCACTCCCAAAAAACAATCATCCATTGAAAACCCTATGAATAGCAGAGAAGCACAACAATAGTGTTTGATCTGTTGTACGCAGGGTTGCTATGAGTCAGCACCTAAGGACAAAACCCGCAGAAACCAGGTGTTCCCCTGAAAGAAAAAAGCAGTGGGAAAACCCTGGACGTGTGGGCCAGGGTGGAATGGAACCTGCCTCCCTAGGGCCTGTCCTGGGCTCTACCTCCTCCAGGCGCAGGCGCCACACACATAAAGGGAATCCGAGAACGCCCCCCATCCTACCCAGGCATGTGACGGGAGCCCTGGGTGTGTGACCATGCCTCCGTCTGAGCCTCAGTTTCCTCCCCAGTGCAAGGGAAGGGGCTCGATCCTGGTGTGGTTCTTAGAACTGGGGAGTAGGGTCTAGGAGAGAGGCAAGGAAGGGAGACTGAGGGAAATAGGGGACGCACAGGTCCAAGGGGGGCTGGGATTCAGCTCAGTTGGTAGAGCGCTGTGGTGCAGTCTCTGAGGTCCTGAGTTCAATTCCCAGCACTGCAAAATGGGGGAAGGGCCTGGCAATCCACTCCCAAGGCAATCCCGAAACAGTCAGCCATTGACCCTACGAGGGTTGCTGTGAGTCGGATACTGACTCCATGGCACCTAACAACAGCAAGGCCCAAGGGGGCCTCTGCTCTGGCTGCCTCCTCCACACATGCCCGGGCCTCTGTCCTCAGTCCTGCCATGCGCAAGATGGGGCTCCCATGTGGGCCCACTGAAGCCCCCGCGCCATGAGCTGGAGTCCTGGTCCCCATTTCCCAGTGTGGCCAAGCGCCATTGGAAGCGCCCGCCCCCTCTGTGGAAGCCAGGGCTGCAGAGAAGGGGCCCCATCTCTGGAGAGACACCTCGAGACCCAACCCCACAGCAGCCAGAACCAGGGCCCGTGCTGGTGCCGTCTAGAAGGCCTGGGCTGGGGCCCAGCCGCCTCCCTCCGCACCCCCAGGAGGGTCTGTGTCTGGCCGCCCGAGCTGGGGTCGGTTCTTGCCACCCACCCCTACCTACCAACTCAGCAAGCAGTGTAGTGGCCTAGGCTCCACGAGGCGCCTGCATAAGGGGGGGGGGCCCTCGCCAGAATCGCCTAAAGCCTTTGGGGAGGACTCGCAAGCGCAATTCTCAGAGAAAGGGAGAGAGACTTCGCCAGAGCCAGGTTTGCTCCAGCACCTGCCTGGTCCTCAGGGCTGTGCACGCCCCTCCCATGCCCCAAGCCTTCAAAACGCAGCTCTCGGGAGCCAGAAGCCTCATCTCGGTTCAGTTCCATTTGTGGGGCCTGTAGCAGGCCAGGTGGAAAAAGCAATGACATTATCTCTCTCCCTTCCAGCCTCTGCAATGCAATAGCCTCTCCCTCTGGCACTTTTGTCCTCACACATCAGCCAGAGGAGTCCTTTAAAATATCAGTTTCTTTATGTCTCTTCCCTGCTACAAATCTCCTAGGGATCCCCAAGCCACTTAGAAGAAAACTCAAAATCTCTACAGGGACCCACATCATCAGGTCCCTGCTGTCCCTCCCTCCCTCCTCACCAGGGGCCTCCTTGCTGTTCTTTCTCTAACATATCAAGCATACTCGTGCCTCAGGGCCTTTGCACCTGCTGTTTCTTCTGCCAGGAAGTTGCTTTGCCCAGAGCTTCCCATAATGGCTTCTCATCTCCCAGGTGGCTGCTCAAATGTTACTTCCTCAGAGAAGCCTTCCCTGACTATGCTGTCTAGTCAGTTCCACCTTACCCAGCCCAGCCCACGCCATTTCCCTGCCCCACATTCCTCAGAGCTCTAAAACTGCGTGTTTGTACAATGCTTTGGATCGTTAAGGTCCCCCAAAGGCCCATGTGTTGAATGTCTGATCATCAGCTTATAGCCCTAGTGGGAGATGGTGAAAGAAGCTTTAAGAAGTGGGCCCAGGGGAGGAAGGAGGGGGCATAACTTTGAAGGGGATATTGAGAACCCAGCCCCTTACAGTTTCTTTATTTTTGCTTCCTAGCCACCACGAGGTGAGCAACCCCCTCTGGCATGCACTCCACCATGGTGTGGTACCTCGGCGCAGGCCCAAAAGCAATGGGCCAACCAGCCATGGGCTGAAACTTCCCAAACTGCGAGCCAGAACAAACCTTTCCTCTTTTTAAGTTGGTATAGTCTCTGGTATTTTGTTACAGTACTGGAACGCTAATATATTTGTTACCCTTTTAATTATCTGTTTCCAAGAGGTAAGCTCCAAGACGACAAGGACCTACCCACTTTCTCACCACTGTGATTTCCAGCACCTGGCCCAGGCCTGGCTCATAGCAAGTGACCAGTACATTTTCATAAGTGCATAGGCAGCCATGTGAAGTAGGTACGACTGACACTAGGTAAAGAGAGATCTGGGGGGGAGATGGAACGTGACCAAAGGTGCAGGGGAAAGGTTTGGATCGAGACTGCCGCAGGTCATGCCTTTGACCACCCTGCTCACTCCTGCTGCAACCTCTGGCATTACTCACGCTGCTTGCTAGAACACTGGGCTCCCACTCACCTATCTCCAGCCTCAGGAACAAAAAGTAAAACCCTTGCTGGGTGTCGTGGTGCACCCCTTTAATCCTGGCAGCGCAGGAGGCTGAGGCAGAAGGATCGCAGGTTCAAGGCCAGAGGAAGCCTGTGTAACTTAGTGAGACACTGTCTCTAAATATAAAATAAAGAAGGGGTCGAGGGTGCAGCTCAGTGTAGAGTGCTCGCCTGGCATGTGTGAGGCCTTAGTTTCAAGGAAAGGAAAAGACAAGAGGAGAGGAGAGGAGAGGAAGGGAAGGAAAGGAAGAAAGAAGAAAAAAGAAAAGAGAAGAGAGGAGAAGGGACAAGACAGAAAAGAAAAGAAAAGAGAAAAGAAAAATAAGGAAGAGAAAAGGAGAGAAAAACATCTGCTGCGTAACAAGCGGAGTCTCTGAACCAGGACAAGCTGAACTCTAAGGCCTCTTTCGGGCCAGGATTTAGCTCAGTTGGCAGAGTGCTGCTCTACAGTCTCTGAGGTCCCAAGTTCGATTCCCAGCACCGAAAAATGGGAGAAGGACGTGGCATCCCACTCCCAAGGCAATCCCGAAACAGTCAGCCATTGAAAACCCTATGAGGGTCGCTATGAGTCGGACTCGACTCGACGGCGCCTAACAACAACAACAAGGCCTCTTTCACTTCTGCCCCTCTAGGACGGGTCAGTAACTCACATTCACGTGGAGATGGACCATGCTGTACTCTGTACTGCTCCAGCTGCCTCATGTGACAATCTCACTTCATCCCTACAGCAGTCCTATGAGGTGACCACTACCGTCATCTTTCACACTTTTTTTTTTTTTTGGTACTGGGGGTTGAACCCAGGGCCTCGCACCTGCATGCTCTACAAGTGCTGAAACTTCCAAAACTGCGAGCCAGAAAAAACCTTTCCTCTTTTTAAGTTTATATAGTCTCTGGTATTTTGTTACAGTACTAGAAAGCTGCACCCCCAGCCTAGTTTTTTACTTTTTGAGACAGGGTCTCTCTAAGTTATGCAGACTGCCTCTTGTCTGAACTTGCGATCCTCCTGCTTCCACCTC
The DNA here is from genome assembly GCA_007922755.1 of Pedetes capensis. Lineage (NCBI taxonomy): Eukaryota > Metazoa > Chordata > Mammalia > Rodentia > Pedetidae > Pedetes > Pedetes capensis. The sequence goes on along the minus strand of VMDO01026578.1, from coordinate 2,847 downwards.
CCGAGCCGCTGGGATTACAGGGGTGCGCCACTGCTCCCGGCCCGTCATCCCCATTTTATAGGGAGAAAACTGAGTCCCAGGCACACAATATGGAGCTGAGAGGCAAACGCAGGCAAACTGACCCTGAAGTCTTGGTCCGCCCTCGGTCCCTTCCCCAACTCCCATCCCTTGCCGGGGAGTAAGGAAGAGAACTCTGAGTGGGGTGGAGGAGACCCTCTCTTTGGCCTCACTCTCTTGGGGCAGAACTCAGGGGGTGGAGAGGCCCCCAGAACAAAAGATGAGGCTCTTTCCTCACCGGGTTCTACTTGCAAATGACCTTCAGGGAGGAAAGGCCCTGGGGTCACCTTGAAGAAGATGCCCTTCAGCTGACTGAGAAATGGGGCGGCCCTCGGGGCAGCCTGTGCTGGGCTCAGCCCACAGCCAGTGAGGCAGGGCAGGTTTGTCTTGACAGGGGCAAGAAAGCTCTGCCTGAAACTATGAGTCCAAGTTAGAAGTCTCCCACCACCGCTCCGCAAAAGGAAAGTCCACACAGCAGGTCTCCCCAGGGCCCCGCTCAGAAAAAAGCTCAGTGCCCAGCATGGCTGGGGGCCAGGAGGGCATCGAAGGAGAGAGAAGCTTCTGAGCCTCTCTCCCTTCTCTGCTCCCCACAGCAGAAGGCAGCAACGGGGAAAGAGAAAGTGGGTGCAAACAGAGTTGGAGAGAAAGTTCTTTCTATAAACATCTGTCATCTTTTCCTCCTCTGTTTCTCTTATATGCCTACAGTAATAATGATAACAAAAATGATAATAATAACCAGGTGTGGGGCACACACCTGTAATTCCAACACTTGGGAGGCTGAGGCAGGAGGATCACAAGTTCAAGGCCAGCCTGGCCTTCATAGCGAGACCCTGTCTCAAAAAATAAAAATAAAAACATATGAAAAAGATAATAACAATACTTGTTTGAATGTCTACCACACGTCAGGCACTGAGTTAAGTGTCTGAACACGGACTGTCTCATCCGATTCTCACAACAACCCTGGGAGGCAGGAACTATGATGCCATTTTGCAGATGAAGAAACTGAGGCAGTTCGGTTAACTGAGCAGCTGACTTACTTGCTCAAAGTCACACAGGAGGGCCAGGGCTTAAAGGCAGGCAGAGCAACGACAGAGCCCATCTGAGCCAGGCAGAGATTCCACCAAGGTCTGCCAAGGGCAGGCTGCCAATGACAGAAAAGAGAAGCGGCATTGATGGACAGACTCTGGGCAGCCTGTCTGCCTGCTGCTGTGTGGCTCTCTGGCCAGGCTTCCCAGGGGGCTCATCCAGGGCCTCCCTTTGTAGACTTTGAGTTTGAAGGACAGGGAAGGACACAGAGAGGCAGCCAGAGACCTAGAGAGAGGGACAGAGTCACAGAGACGGAGGAGACACAACGGAGAGAGGCACCCAGAGAAAAAAGTTGGAGGACAGGTTTGTTTTCTCCAAGACCAGGCAGAGCTTCAGGGGGCTCAGAGCCCCTGAGGGGCTGGGCAGAGGCCGCCCACCAGGGCCCTGTGCAGCGACACATGGGGGCCAGCAGCCCTTCCTGTGCAGACAGAGCCGGCCCCTCTGTAGGCAGCACAGGCACTGGGAGGTCAGGCTGAATCAGCCGGCCGCCCTCCTCTTGGGACTCAGGCCAAGTGGGGAGAAGGGTGGGTGGGGGCGGGGTGGGGAGAAGGCATCCTGTCCCCATTGCCGTTCCCTGCGCACACCCCAGCCTCTCTCCAGGCACCCCCATGCTCCCCTCCGGAAGTCCCCTGCGGAGGTTCACAGGCCATGTGGGCTCACAAGAGAGGGGGGCGATCAATACATGGATCAGAAGCGCTATTTAATCCTTGCTGATGCTCTGGGGTAAACGTTTCCCAGAGGGGCCCTGGGACAGGAACTTGGAGGGCAGGAGGTTGAGGCTGAGCCTGGAAGGCCCCTCTCCAGCTGGGAGCCCCAGCTCCCGGGAACCTGGCTCTGTTCCCAGGTGCCCCTGTGGCCCAGTGCAAGGACGGCAGGGCTGGAGGAGGCACCTCCCAGGTGGGAAAAGCAGCCCCTCGTCCTGAGTCTCCAGGGGACGCCCGGTCCCCACTCCCAATGCACACAGGAGGCAGCCATGGAGGCCACCATGCACTCTCGCGCTCAAGCACCTAGGGGGCACAAAGCTCCTTGTGGCTGACTCTGAGCACTGGGGAGATGGCAGGGCGAAAAAAAATCGACAGAAGCCTCTGCCCTTTGGGGGTCTGCATCTAACGCAGAGATAGCGGGGTGCCTGGCAATAAGAAGCACTGTTGTTGTTAGGTACCGTCGAGTTGAGTCCAACTCATAGTGACCCTGTGTACAGCAGATCGAAACACTTCCCGATACTGTGCCAGGCACACGATCTTATTTATGCTTAAGCCTGTTGTTGCAGACACTGTGTCAATCCATCTGGTGGAGGGTTTTCCTTTTTTTTGTTGACCTGCCACTCTCCCAAACACGATGCCTTTCTCCAGGGATTGGTCTCTCCTGACTACAAGTCCAAAATAGGAAGGAAAATACACCCTTGAAAGGACAGAGATGGGGAGGCTGTGATAAGGTGACCGCAGAACTGAAGCTTGAGTGAAGTGAGGGAGCAGGCCGCGAGAACATCTTCAAGGAGAGTGTCCTTGGTTGAGGGGACAGCGAACGCAAAGGCCCTCAGACAGGACGTGCTTGGCATGACAAGGACCGCAGAAGGCCAGTGGCTGGAGCAGAGGCAGCAAGGAGGGGCAGAGGAGCCTGAGCAGCCGCAGGAGCTGGGCCATCCCTGACCTTCCGGCCACCTCAAGGACTCGGGCTTTATTCTAGGCGACATGCGCACCTTCG
>VMDO01026577.1:0-26546 GCA_007922755.1 Pedetes capensis | reverse complement strand
AAATGAAACTCAGAAGAGGGAAAATTAACAAATAAGGAGAATCTTTCCTTTGACATTTATTTAGGTCAATGTGAGATTAATTGTTTACTTTGCATACTCATCTACACCAGGGTGAACAGAAGGCACAAATACAACGATAATATTAAACTTAATTGGAAGCTAAAACGAAGGAATTTGTTTATATGATCTAATATAATATAATCTAAGCAAAGTAGAAAGGAATTAATAGGTATATAACACAGTAATGAATATCCTTTTTCTTTTATGATTGACCTAAAGAGATGCAGCCCAAAATGGGAGATATAAATATATAATGCATAATTCCAAGCTCCATAGAGAAGATTGCTGAGTTATAATTTTGTTGAAAAAATACTTTTCTGCCTTTTCTGGAATGTTTATTTTAATGATTCTGACTATTGATATCTGTTGGTTTTGGGCCACATATCCAACTCAGCTTTGAAATACTTGGAAAAATAAACCAGCAGAACTGAACTTACTAGTTAATTTAATCAGACTTGGAAAGTTCATGACCATCACGGGACATCAAGGTTAAAGAGTGACCTCTACATGTGCATAGATACCTCCTAGCTATTGTGAGGAACATGGCTTGTCATGGTCTGACTCTGACTATTCTTCTGAAATCTCTGTGGCATATCCTCAGATAACTCTATCATTAGGGAATCTGCTACTCTATAGAGTTAAATAAAATCAGATGATGAGAAGGTTACTGTGTGCAAAGATGGACTTTCCTGAATGGTTATTAGAGATTTCCCCTCAGGAGTCTAGAATTATTCCATTTCATTGAGGATAGCTAACTTAGTCACATAAAATTCTTCATAATAGTTCCATATAATATCTATAATCAATAACATCAAAGACAATAAAATATTTATAAATATGTATTTTAGAAAGATGCAGAACTTATATATAAAGAAACTAAGAAAAGTCACTAAAAGAATTAAGAATAACTTAGTAATAATTAAAAGCCATTTCTTGTTCATGAATTGGGAGACTTAATATTAATATGGTGATATTCCTAACATTAATCTATAAGATCAATACAGTCCCTATTAGAATCCCATTTTCCTTTTTACAGCACCCAGCAAAGTAATCTTAAAATTCACATGGAAATGAAAGGGATGCAAAATAGCCAAGTCAATATTGATTAAAATAAAAAAAGACAGACTTGAAAGACACACCACTACCTTATTTCAAAACTTAACACATAGTTAAATTAAAAAAATAAATAAATAAATTTACTATTGGTGTAAGGATAGATATGGGAGAAGGACCTGGCAATCCACTCCCAAGGCAATCCCGAAACAGTCTGCCATTAAAAACCCTATGAGGGTCGCTATGAGTCAGATACTGACTCAATGGCACCTAACAACAACAAAAAGCCTTTACACTTATATTCAATTTTTGATGTGTGTTTCAAAGCATTGTAGTGGTGAAAAGAATAGTTTTTCAACATTGGCACTGAAATGACTGATATTGTATGTGCAAAATTACAATAGAACTTCTAACTCCTATTTTGTTAAAAGCAATTAGCTTAAAATGGATTACAGACTTGAAACCAGGAAACAGTAAAATACCAAACTCTTAGAGGTAAACATACAAGTAAATAAATCTTCATGAGTTTAGATTAGAAAATTGTTTCTCAGTTTTGATATCATAAGCACAAATCACTATAGTAGCAAACAAAAGAAAATTGGATATCAAAAAATTTAAATTTAAAAATTATTTGCACTTCAAAATAATACCATCAAAAATGTGATGTGATAACTATAGAATAAAAAATACTTGCAAATCACATATCTCATAAGAGAATTATATCCAGAACATAAAAATGCTTACAAATCAATAGCAAACAGACAACGTAGTGGAAACACAAATAACAAAATTGGCAAATTATTTAAATATATATCTCACCAACAAAAATTAATAAACATCCAATGAATACACAAAAATATAATGAACTTCTTTTGGTATTGCAAAGCAGAACCAAATTACATGCTACTTCACACTCACTAGAATATGTGCTGTTCAGAAGTCCAACTGAGCTGGAAGAAGAACTGGCGAACTTCCAAGTGTCGGAGTGACTGACTAAAAGAAGTCCAAAATGCAACAAGTAAACCTTTCTTCAGTTAATGTGATGTATAAGCAAGAGGCTGAAATGAGAGAAAATGCACACTGTCCCTCCTCCTTTATCCCCATTGAATATTGTACCAAAGTTCAGGTGCATCTGCACAGACATGGAAGTCACTCGTAGTTAAAGGAGCCAGAAGTTTTATGGAATGTAAGATAAGGGTAAGGCTCAAGATAGAGTTAGGATTTGTTGTTGTTAGGTGCCCTTAAATTGGTATCTGACTCATAGCAATCCTATGTACAACAGGAGAAACAGTATCCTTAGTAATTCTCTGCTATTCATAGGTTTTTCAATGACTGATTGTTTTTTGGGAGTGGGCTGCCAGTCCTTCTCTCAAGCCTACAGCACCTGGTATTATTCCCAGGAGGCCTCCCATCCAAGTACTAACTAGGCCCAACCCTGCTTACCTTCTGAGAGCTGATGGGATCGGCCACTACAGTGGTACAACTTCAGGTAGAGCCAAGAGCAGAAAAGTAACAGTTACTGAATCAAAGTGGGGAAAAGTATCTTCAAGAATTTTTCTTTTCCCCTCATAAAAACGTTTTGGCCGAGGTACCTGAAAAGGAACTCTACCTAACATTGCTTATAAACAGTCCTAAAAATGAAGGTGCTAGAGGTAGAATATAAATATGTTAAAGAGGATGAGCAGCAAGAGAAGCCTGAGTCCTTGATTTCAATTTCCTTCAGGGAATGCCATACACTGACTTTGCACCAAGTCTGGTGTTAGGTTCACAGCTTTCCTACTTGAAGTGTGGTCAGGTAAAGCTTTATAACTGCATATGGGCAGACTCTGAAAAAAAAAATAGGCTTTTCACTTCTCATTCATAGCTAAAAGGAAATGCAATATAACAAATGGTGGTGAAGATGTGGAGAAATTAGGATCCTTTTATACTGATGTAAATGTCAAATGGGTAGCCACTGCTGAAAATAACTTGACTGTTACTCAAAATATTATATATAGAGTTACCATTTGATTCAGAAAAGAAATTAAGATATACACTCACATAAAACCTTTTATACAAATGCTCATAGCAGTGTTATTACTCAATAGCCAAATCACGTAAAGAAAATCAACTGATGAGCAGATAAACAAAATGTGGCATACCTGTACCACGGAAGACTTTCGGCCATGTGAAGGAAAGAAGTACTGACACATGCTACATCACAGATCAACCCTGAAAACATTATGTTCATTGAAGGAAACTAAATAAAAGCGCCACATATTGCATGATTTCTTTCATATGAGAAGTCTATAATAAATAAAAATATAGGGACAAAAAGTCAGTTATTGGTTTCTACATGCTAAAAGGACTGGGAAAATATTGTAGCTGCTAAGGTGTTATAAGATTTATTTTTGGCATATTGAAATTGTGCTAAAATTAGATTGTGGTGGTGATTATAGAACATAGTGAAAGTACTAAAAATTACTGAAATGTACACATTTAAAAGGATGAATTTTATAATACCAGTGATATCTTAATAAAGCTTCCATAAATAAATTTCATTTATATCCAAAATGAATACCTTTTGAGCATATTCAAATATAATTTAAATTCAATTGAACTTGAGAAATACTTCAAAATACTGCCTATATGCCAATTTCTGGTAAACAATGGATGCAAAAATGAATTTAAAATGTTGCCTTTGATGTGCTTAAAACAGGCATAGGATGGGGACGAATGCACTTCTTTACTAATTATTGCTATAGAACATTAAACAAGTTGAGAAGTTCTTTAAATCAGTTGCAATGAGAGTCAAATCACAGGCAACCTAAAAGTTTCATTGGAGTTTGTCAGTAGTATAAACAGGAGAGTGACTAAAGGACAACATGCCTAGCAAAGAATGTACAGAAAATGTGCAGAACAACAATACAGAGTCAGGTGTGATTAAAATCTATACCTTAAGAGGTATTCCCTCAGTGCTACAAGAGACCCGGGAAAGAGTTATCAGGAGACTGGAGGAACCACTTATTGAAGACAGCATCTTATGGAAACTTAAAAATTGCATTTTCTCATATGTGTTTTCTGTGTGCAGAGAAGAGGAAAATTTTTCATTTTTTAAAAAATAGAGTTCAGGGAATTCTTTTACTTTAAAGATGCAAAAACTTATTCATAGAGAAAAAGAGTTTTGTTCTGCCCACATTGTTCTTTAAATATTCTGTTGTATATCATCTGGATGTTGAAGTAGAGGGAATACAATTTGCTTTAGTGATCAGTACCCAATCCAGGGGACTGGCTTTATATAAGCTTTCCTTAGTCCTCGTGACTTCTCTTCAGCTTACAGATAGTTTCCTTCTGAACCGCTCTTAAAGGCCACACATATTATTAAATATTCAAGCCAAATTAATACTAAATATAAATTTCATTCCTGTTATAGTCAGAAAAAAATTTAAAATAAGCTCTTAAATAGCAATTTAATGACAAAGATAAACAAATGGGCACAATTCAAAATGAAAGAAGTGCTACAAGTGTATAAAAGAGAAGTTTGATCTAATATGAAGGAATTAGCAAATGATATCTGATGAAAATAATGCTAATGTTGAAAATGGAAAGTTTGTTCTGAGGTGAGCAAGAAGTTGCAAAGATCAGCACATGCAAAACTGCAGAGACAAAAAGGAACAGCCTGGAACATGGCATGTAGGGTTAAAGGGCTGGTATCAGGTAAGCACTCATAGCATCAATTGTTAGGTTTACCTTTGTTAGAAAGTATCTGAGCGAATTGACTGTGGAATTTGCCTTTAAAAAAATGTCACCCTGATTATAGAATGGGAAATGTCAGAGAGGTGAAAAACTAAGGAAGAAAAGAATGAACAAAGGAAAGAAGGAAAAGGAATGGCTCTATGTTTTTATGCCTTCTTCCTAATGTACATCCCTCTTTCTCATTACTATTGAGAACTTTTTGTGAGTAACTTAAATTGCACACTTCAACTTTATCTCCCACAACGTCTAACGCAATGCCTTACCCCAAATTTGGAAATAGAAATCAAAGGACTTAATTATATCAGGTCACATGTTTAATCTAGCTTGCAGTATATATTATTTAAAGGAATTGATTTCTAAATTTTATTTATTTACTTATTTATTTAGGTGTTGGAATTGAACTCAGGGCCTCATTAAGCAAGGGCTCTACACTGAACCACAATGCCTGCCAATTTTATTTTAAAGGAAGTTTTAGATTAAAGTTTCAACTTCCAGCTTCTCTCAAATGTCAGAAGTTATGGCATCTCTGCACCTGTATTCTTGCATAAGGGACCAAAAAAAGAAAAAAATTGAGAAGCTGATGTTTCCTTCCTACTCTCTGAAAATGTAATACTTAGTAATAGTTCAGGGCAAATCTTCTGCCACAGTTTGTCTCATTGACTTTACCTGCCTCGTGCTTGAAAGAGTTTGAGGTTAGACCCTGATATATTGGAAGATGTTATTGAATATTTACTAGTTGACTGACTACTCAAGGTCAAGTTTAGAGTCCCAGGTCAACTGAATCAGCCTTTTCTAATGAAGCTCTGACAGTTTTTCTTTGCTATTTATTCCCTTACATCTTCCACCTTAGCCTAAATTCAGAAACCTGGTCACTGCCATCTATGAATTATAGTAATTTCACCAGAGGATATTGCTTGTAATCTTGTGGAAGAAGAAGAGAGTATACAAGAACTATTTGTTTCAAGGGAATAAAAATTGCTCATTCATAATTTTGTGTGTGTGGTCTATGAGCTGTAAAGACTACTTAAGGTCATTGCCTCATACAGTATTAGGTAAACATTTAAGAGGTAAATACTTTTATTCATCTTTGCTTCCAGTGAAGAAGTAGAGCATGAAAACTCCAGAGGGCTAGTTTGATATATGTTTTCATTCTATTATTTTCCCTGAACTGAGTACTCAGTATTGCTCTGTGTAGATGTAGGTAAGTGGACCATGTTCAGTATGCAGGAAGAAAAGTAGATGGATCTGTGAAGCCCAAATGTATATATCATCCTCTGTTCATGAGAAAGGCTTTCATCCACAGTAAAATAAACATGTCTGATAATTAAAGAACTTACCAGCAGCCTAGGCTAAGACCTCAGGAAACAAAAATGGAGTTGTTGCATTTATATATGATAGTTTATATTATTTAGTGGTTATATATGACATATAATACTCATAGTTATTTCTTTGCTAATTGTAGATAAGTATCACACTTTTTTTCTTATGTCTGTACCTACATTCACTTTTGTTATATTAGTTGATGGTAAGTCTAACTTGAAAAATGTAAATGACACTTGATGCTTTATTTATGGTAAAGTGAAACACTTCTGATATGATTTTTAAATTTCCTTTATGAATTATTTGTACATCATATAGAGGTGTTAATAAATTCTATGGACCCATTACATATGAAGAAGATGAAAGCTTTGTCTTTCTTGGTGTAATTATTGCTCATTGATTTTACTTACAATTCTCACATGCATATTTTTCATTTTAAGTAGTCAAAACTGTTACTTTCACTCATTTTGATTTCTTTCTTCACTTTTATAGTTTGAACACTTCCTTTCTTTGCAAACTGAGAACACTAAGAATACAATTATACCAAATCTCTAGCAGACACTGGTCATCATGATAGTCCTTGGTTACAGAAGTGTGATGGAAAGGGTCATGAGACTTCTTTCTTTCTTTTTATTTTCACAATACCCCTTCAAGAGGCTCCTAGTCACTTTAAAGAAGAGAGGTTTATCAGCAGCTAACTTTATTTTCCCTCTTTCTTTCTCTGTTCTTTGCCATTTAGGCAGTAGAGTACATAAACTCTAGAAGGGTTTGGAAGATTAGTTATGGATGGTAATGGAAAACAAAACAAAGTAATACAGTCTTTTGCATCATTGAAACCCAAATACTGGTTCTAAATTGACAATAGTGGCAAAACATTTTTTAAAAAAACTAAATTTAATACTCTTAGTATAGATCTGAGAACAAACTCCTTAAACTTGTTCCTTACTTACACACACAGAAACACAAACATACATCTGTGTCCTGTGTTTTCCAACTGCTAGAGAAAAGTTGAAGGTGAAAGAGGGTAAAGCAGGGACTCATCTCTGCCTGGGAGTGAAGTTAAAGGCTTTCCTTTTCCTGGGAGAGTGTGCTTTAAGGGCTAATCAGCAACATGGTCCTTGCACATTATCTAAGAAAGTAGAAATTACTGGCTACTGAATCTGTGCTTAGAAGCTCCAGTGGGAATCTCTGCAGGCCTTCTGATAACTTTTTATGCCGCGCTTGAATATTCCTTCCCTTGTAATTGGGTTTGTTTGCTATATATAAAAAGCAGCCTCTGGCTAATCGTCTGATTCTTTCTGTACGTGTTTGATTAGGACAGTTTACTTGGGCAGATGAAGCTTTGTGTGTTCAGTTTTTCTCTACTCCACTAGCAAGGACTTGATCTGCTCTATTTACTTTGTACAGTGTCATTAACTTATTCAATGACATTCGCATTCATATGTCTTTAGAACATTGGCTCCAAATGAGTCATATTCAAAAGTAAGGCTTTTCTTTTAGGCCATTGAAATCAGAAACACTATCACAGGGAAAATGATTCTAAAAGTAGATTTTAGTTCATTCATGTGGGGCACAACAAACTGTACTCCAAGTTTCATATGTTGATTGCTTTTCAATGGCAAGGCAACCTTTTCTGTGGAATAAAAAGCCATTTTGTACTTTCATTGAGGCCAAAGATGAGGGCAGGAAAAAGAATATGAGTGGCAAACATATCTGAATATCCTCAGTGTTTCTTTCCTTTGGGAATGTCTACATGAAATTGCCAGCGTAACCTCTGTCCTTCATGATGCCAGCACTGAATATTTGGAATGAGAATCTTTTTTGTTGTTATTGTTGTGGTGGTTCTGAGGGGATGAACCCAGGACCTCCTGCATGTTTTACAAGTGCTCTACTACTGAGCTGCACCCATTTTCCATTTTTGACTTTTTATTTTGAGACAGAGTCTCACTAAGTTACACAAGCTCCCTCTGGACTGAAAGGTGTGATCCTCCTATCTCCTCTTTTTAAGTTCCTGAAATTACAAAGGTGTGTGTCACCTCACCAAGCCAGAATGAGGATCTTGTAAACACCCCATTTGTTCTAAAAGTCTATACCTGGGAATATTTATGATATTGAGTCATGTGGGAAAGATAAATATACAAATTTCATAGACACAGTACATAAAGAATTTAATGAAGAAATATAATCAAATTCTCTCTTCTCTCTCTCTCTCTCTCTCTCTCTCTCACACACACACACACACACACACACACACACACACACACACGGCAGATGTGAATACAATGGAAACAACAGAAACCCAGCATATCTATCTGGTTCTTGTCATGGTTCTGCAGTCCTGTGTTCCAGACTTCACATATGTTGTCACCTTGTTTGAGAGGATCAAGCTTGTAATAGTTCTAATCAGAATGTCCCAAGAATGCAGTCTAATCAGAATGTCCCAAGAATGCACTACTTTGAGCCAAAAGTAATTATCCTACGTTTTCAACCTGAAGAAATCATTTATTCTGTAAGATCAAATGATTATTCTCAGCCACACACATTTTCCGTTTTCAAAATTAAATGAAAGCAAAATTCCAAACAATAAAATACAAAGTCAAAAAATAGTGTATATCAATAACAACATTCAGAATGTCTCCCTATTTCATGAAAGTTTGGCAGAGGAATCTTATAATTTTTTCCATCCCTGTGTTTTCTCTTCCTCTCCAGTGGTATGACTTTGTCCCCAAACACTTAACATCAAGGACCATTCCTTGTGCATTGCCTGGCTCCTTTCCAGTCAATTATGTGATTTCTATTTCTATTTCATAAAATTCCAGTGAATGATGTGTCAGACTAATGACAGGAAATCAATTGGGTTTTTCTTTTCTTTTTTTTTTTTTTCTGTATTTAGGGGTTGAATCTATGGCCTCACAAGTAGTTTTCAAGTGCTGTACCATTGTACTGCACCCCCAGCCCTTTAATGGACTTTTTTATCTTGAGACAGGGTCTTTCTAAATTATACAGGCTGCCTCTGCCCAGGAACATGCAAATCTGCGATCATCCTGTCTCAGCCTTCAGAGTTGCTAGGATTACAGGTATGAGCCACCACACCCAGCTCAAAATCAGTTGTCTTTGTTCTTTGATCTAAAGTCATCTTCACTTGCCAGCCATAACTATATGGAAAATGAAAAGAGTGACTTTTTTTTTTGGCATATTGGGGGTTAAACCCAGGGCCTCACACTTGCATACTTTGCAAGTGCTGGACCACTGAGCTGCCACCTCCAGCCATTTTTTTTTTTTTTTTTTTTACTTTTTGAGACAGGGTCTTGATAAATTACACAGACTGCCTCTGATCTCAAACTTAAGATCCTGCCTCTGATCTCAAACTTAAGATCCTCCTGCTTCTGCCTCCTGATACACTGGGATTACAGGCATGAGTCACCACGCCCAGCAAAAGTGACTATTTTGAAGTAAGGAATGTATAAAATAATGAGAACTAAATGAGTTCTTGGGTTCATAAGTGTTAAATTCTTAGTTGCAGACAAGTTGTTCATAAGTTTTATGATTGGAGTTAATCATTTGGTTTATTTGAATCTTCATTTTCCTTTTCAAAACAGTCTAGAAGTATTTGAAGATCAATACCATTACATGAATAAAATCTTTAAGTTTAAAATGTTTTAGTTGAAGTTCTAAAAATCTAAATTCTTGTGTGTTTGCAGACCTTGCTGACAGGTAGCAGAGGGAGAAGTAGATGATAGCCCATTTTAATGGACTTCAGGATGACTAGAACGGGAAGAAATTTACTGTAGAAGAGTGTTGGGCAAATATCGTGAAGAAAGTTGAATAAAAATCATAAATTAAGAAGGAATTAGGAACTGAAAAATGAAAGAACAGTAATATCATGAAATAATGATAAAATTATTCTACTCATTATTAGTTTTTCTTAATAGTTATGTTGTGGTATATTGAAAATGCCATATTCTCTGATACAAGTGCACATTCATTTGGCATAGGAGGAAAAAAGATCCTGTTAATGCTTCATTTATAATTTTAATTTCAGGAACTTGCAAGACTTGAAATCCCAATATGGAAAATAAAATAAAAAAACCAGTAACAAAACAAATGGAATCCCCAATGCCACGCAAAAATATGTATAATAAAGTTAATTCACCTCACCTCAAAGACATGAATATCATGTTCAGATTTTCTAAATTATTGACTAGGTTCTGACTTGAGAGTAAAGAACAAAGATGGGAAAAATTCCATCATTCTTCTGTATATGAATTTCATTTCAAAAGTACATCCTCAACTTTTATATAATCCAACTAAGTTTTCAAACAGAAAAGTAATAAATGAGTTAAAATTGTAGAAGCATGTCAGAAATTGGAAAGAATTAAGTGACCAGAAATTGAAAGGAATTAAGGAAACTAAATAAATAAACTCAAGAAAAAAATTAAGTGATAGAACTTCCATGAGGATGCTAGAATTATTTTCAACACTAACCAAATCTCTTTGCTCAAATGTATAGGACATTAAACACTGAGCAGATTTGATAACCAGAAGGATTGCATTTTTCATATTTGAGTCATTCATTGCATATCAAAAGGACAGTTTATCTTAGAGAAAGAGATGAGAGAGAGAGAGAGAGAGAGAGAGAGAGAGAGAGAGAGAGAGAGAAGGGGAGAGAGAGGAAGAAGAAGAAGAAGAAAAGGAAGAAGAAGAAGGAGGAGGAGGAGGAGGAGGAAGTACTATGTAATTATAATACCAGGAAATATATACAGTTATGAGGTCCATAACATTTTGGTCAAAATGGGGCAGTATATGCAATGGTTGGCCCATATGTTATATGAGAGCATAAAGTTCCTATTTTCTAGTGACCTAGTAGCTTCAATTAAGCTCAATTTGTACAGTGCTACTCTGCACTCTTTGAGGACCTGGGTTTGAATCCCAGCACTGCAGAAATGATAAAAGGATATGGGCATCCACTCCCCAAACATAGCCTTAGTGATAGAAATAATACTGGAGATGGTATGGTAGAATTTTGTCAGATCAATGACCTTTTCATTAAAAATATATTTTTTCAGCAACATAAATGGTGACTATACACATGGAATTGACCAGATGGGACCTACACGAACAAAATTGACTAGATTTGTGGAAGGATACATTGGAAAAGTTCAATATCAAATGTCAGAAGAAGACCAGGTTTTGAGTGTGAATTAAACCATCAACTGCTCATATGCAGGTTCAAACTGAAACTGAAGAAAACTAGAACAAGTATATGAGAGCCAAGGTATGATCTTGAGTATATTCCACCTGAGTTTAGAACTCATGAAAGGTTTGACACTAATAATCAAACCAGATGAGTTGGGGCATGACATCAAAGACATCATTCATGAGGACAGCAAAAGGTTATTAAAAAGACAGGAAAAAGAAGATAAAATTACATGTCAAAAGAGACTTTGATACTTGCCCTTGAATGACAAGCAGCTAGAGTAAAAGGAAGATGTGACAAAGTTAAAGAACTAAACAGAAGATTTCAAAGGGCATCTTGAGAAGACAAAAATCAAACATTATAATGACCTGTGCCAGGAGCTGGAGATAGAAAACCAAAATGGAAGAACATGTTGTTTTTCTCAAACTTGTTTTTCTCATATGGTTGTGAAAGCTGGACATTGAACAAGGAAGACAGAAAAAGAATTGATGCTTTTGAATTGTGGTGCTGGAGGCGTCTATTGAATATACCATGGACTGCCAAAAGAACCAACAAATCTGTCCTAGAAGAAGTGCAACCAGAATGCTCCTTGGAAGCAAGAATGGCCAAACTGCGTCTTACATATTTTGGACATGTAGTCAGGAGAGACCAATCCCTGGAGAAGGACATCATGTTTGGCAGAGTGGCAGGTCAACGCAAAAGAGGAAAACCCTCCACCAGATGGATTGACACAGTGTCTGCAACAATGGGCTTAAACATAAATAAGATTGTTTGCCTGGCACAGAATCAGCAAGTGTTCCTATCTGCTGTACATAGGGTTGCTATGAGTTGGACTCGACTCAACAGCACGTAACAACAACAAACAATGTATTTGCATTTTTAGCTAAGTGTTCTTATAAGAGATAAAAAATTTAAAATTAAAAGTGTATATAATAAAAATCTTATGCTAAGATGAATTTATTACTTATGAAAGTAAATTTCATAAGAGATAAAAAATTGAAATATTAAGAGAGTATATAATAAAAACTTATGCTAAGATGAATTTATTTATGAAAGCAAAATAGTTTTATAAATCTTGTGTGCCCTATAAGTATAGGATTTATGAAGTCCTCAGGAGTGAACTATAATACCCTAGGCCATCATGTTCACTCACCACTCACTTACTAATCCCTCAGAGCTACTTCTATTTTGGAAACTCCATTTATCATAAGTACCCCATGATGTATATCATTTCTATCTTTATATCATATTCTTACTATACCCTTTCTATGTTTCCATATTTTAGATACACATGTTATTACACATATACACTTATACACATATTATTATTTTTGGCACAGTAATTGGCTGTACAGGTGCATAGCCAAGGAAGCATGGGCTGTACAGCATAGCCTAAGTGTGTAGTACTTTACCATATTGTTTTGTTTAAGTACATTCTATGATTTCATTACGTCAAATTCTTCTAATGACACAATTCTCAGATTGTAGCCCTTAAGTGATACATTACTATATTTGTTCTTCTCACTAATATCTTGACAAATTTTTCCTAAACTCTTTGAAGTGTTCTGAGTATTAAAAGTATCTTTTTATTGTAACAAGAGGTTTCTACTCTCATGTGATTAGCAGGTTGGAGTTTTTCAGTCCCTCTTACCCCTGCTTCCTAGAAGGGAATGGGGCTAAAGAGTAAATTGATCACCACAGGCCCAATGATTTCACCAATGACATATTTGTAATGAAATTTCCATATAAACTTCAAACACAGAGTTCTGAAAAATTTTGGATAGCTGAGTATCTAGAATTTCTAGAGGGTGGTTCCCCTAGAGAAAACATGGGAGCTTGAGGCCCATATAGTAAACCTTAAGTTATGCATCTCTTCTATCTGCCTGTTCATCAATATCCCTTGTAATATCCTCTATAATAAATGAGAAAATGTAAGTAAAGTTGATAGTGAGCAATAGCTCACTGCCCAACATGCATAGAAGTCTATACCATGACACCAGAGATTTTTGTTTGTTGGTTGGTTGTTGGCTTTTGCAGTACTGGAGGTTTGATCCCAGTGGCTCACACTTGCTAGGTAAGTTCTCTAACAGTGAAATGTACCCCTCAGCACATCTTTACAATTTTAAGCAAATTTCTTACTAAGTTACGCAAGCTGCCTCTGGCCTGGAACTCCCAATCTTCCTGCGTCAGTCTCCCTAGTTGCTGAAATTATGGGCATAACTTCTGGCTGTCACCATTAACAAAAATTATAAACTTTATTGGGCAGTTAAAGAGGCCAGGAGTTGATAAAGTTCAAATCTTAATACCCAGTTGTTTAATAGCAAAGAAATGTATAGGAAGAGGAGGGGAGATGTATCTTGTTGATTGACTCTGAGGAGGAACACATTTAAGAATTCGTGATTTATCCTGTGTTTCTTTGTTGAGGAGCTATGTTCTTCACAGGAAATTTTGAACTTGTGCTATCAGAGGTAATTGATCAGAGGAATTTGCCCCTGCATACTTCAATTCTTTTATTATTATTATTATTATTATTATTATTATTATTATTATTATTATACTATTTTTTTTGCAGTACTTCCAGTTGAACCCAGGAACTCACACATACTTTGTAAGTGCTCTACCACTGGGCTGCACCACCAGTCCATTTTTTATCTTTTGAGTAAGGGTCTTGCTGAGTTAGGTAGGCTTCTTCTGACCTCCAACTTTTGATCCTCCTGCCTGTGCCTCCAGAACAAGGGTCATGAAAACTATGTGTTACAGCAGGTTGACCAGATCACAGGCCATAAACTGTATTTATGTCTAATATTTGAATTGTGGACCATTATCAGGCAGGGTAATGCATGCCTATAATCCCAGAGTCTTGGGAGTCGAAGGCAGGAGGATCACTAGTTGAAGGCAAGCAGCTTATATAATTTAGAGAGATCCTGTCTGAAGACAAAAAGTGAGAAAGGGGCTGGGAGTGCAGCTCAGTAGTAGAGCAATTGCCAAGTATGGGTGAAGCTCTGAGTTTACCTCTCTATTATCATAAAAAATGAATTGGGGAACATATCATGGGGCTCAGCCCCTAATCTGTGCAATCTCATGATACTCCCAGGAAGACAAGGTCAGAATTGAATTGAATTTGGCAAAATCCAGTTGCTGTGAACCAGAAGATCATTTGTAGAATGGTCTGCTGTGTGTAGGGGGATCTCGTAGACATCTGTAGTCACAGAAATGCTCTATACTGGGAGAGTATAGTACAGCAGGAGAAACTGAGGACTTTTTTTCTTCCTCCCCCTCTCCCTCCTCCCTCCTCCCTCTCCTCATTCTTCTTCTTCTTTCTTTACAGTGATATTTCATTCTACACCCAATGACATCTAAGTAGAGAAACAATACACTAAACACACAGACATCCTTTATTTGCAGAATTTATATCCATAGCACAGTATTGAGAATATTGTGGCAAGAATCATTTAGTAGGAATATATTTATATGTGATGTGTGTGTGTGTGTGTGTGTGTGTGTGATGAAGAAACTACAGGATATATTTCTCATTGTTTCTTTTTCTCCTCTGTGGTTTCCACTTTGCTCACTTACCATCACCATTGATAGCAAATAATTTGGAAGAACATTAAAACTCTGCTAGTATTTGAAGTTAAAATGCTTTTGGACAAAAGTATAAAGCATGTGAGTGATGAGGAGTGTAGTTTCTAATATCAATTGACACTTTTCTACACTCTTCATGCATTCAAAGTGCTCTGGGCTCCAACCTGCTCTTAGCTATTGTTTGAAGGGTGTCATTAAATACAGGAGCTGATATTGTCATAGCCCTCACGTTCAACAAGTAGCAAGTGGAAATAAGCCTATAGGCACTAAGCAAGAAGTTCAGTTTAGATTTTAGAAAACCACTTGGAAATGAAATAAGTGAAGACAAAGAAGTCTCATTCTTCACTGATTATTGAACATATGACATCTCAAAATCTGGAATAGTTAGGGAGCTGTTCTTCATGCTGGGAAACCATGCCATGTTTGCAAAAGCGATGTGAATTTTTCTCTCATGGACAGAGTAAACTGGTCAAACGCATGAAGAAATTAGTCCCAATTATTTGCTTCCCAGTGGGGATGTATTTGATCTGGAGAAGCACAGAATGTTAGGCTTAGAATTAATTGAGGATGATAGAAATCATCAAGCTTTCCCTTGAAATGCAATGTTCAACCTGCTCCATGAAAGCTAACGAGAGTTGGTAAAAAATATTGGGATTGGAAAAGCTAATGAAGAACACAGTAATGTAAACTGACATAACTGACAAAGATTTTCATGACTGAAACGTAAAAACCAAGCAGAAGATTGTCTGACATGATGCTGATAGGCAATGACACTGGTAAAGGGGTCACAGTGTATATTTTAAGAGCAATGAGAAGATTTAAAAGATTCATATAAGTGTGTATCTTAAAAAGTCCAGTCTGCCTGAAATTTTGGGAAAAATATTAAAGACAAATATGATTAGAGGAAAGGATATCAGTTAGCTAAGACAATTGTAATACCAAGAATTAGTGCATTCGTAGTAGTATTTACAATGCTGAAAGATGAAGATAATATATTCTAAAATATGGCACAGAATAGAAAGTACATTGTGACTGAATTAATATGGGAAAAAGAGATGATATTCTGAATATCATCTATATATCTTCCCAGGGAACCTGGTGGATTTTGGAGTCATTTGCTGAGATGCTGGAATCTTGAAAAATCACCAATTTCAGGAGAGAATACAACTTAGTTTTGGACCTTTTGAATTTGAAGTATCTGTGGCATCTTTTTGAATTTGGAGAGGAACGTGGCACCTTATCTTACTTATGTTACATCATTTAGGAGCCAAAATATTTAATTATTTTTGTGAGACTCTCCAGAATGCTCTCCTTCATGTCACTGAATCTAGCAGTGAGATAATAGATCCTCTACCATATGGTCTTGAAGTAAACACAACTTTTAAATAGGGTGAGTGGGGGCATGTGGTAATAATAAGAAATAAAATCGTTATGATTTAAACAGCTGAGGTTTTTAGGGTTTTATTTTTATTCCTGTAACAACTGATATACCTCTCTTGGTTAAGAATATTTGATTACTTCACAGGTTGTATCATTATTTTCAATTTTTTGCATTAAATTTTTTCATACAAATTCCATTTCAGTGATCATGTTGCTTTCTAAGTATTTTTAAACATTATTCTCTCACATGCTCACACTCATAGACTTCTTCAGAAAACTTGGTATTAGAGCTTCCCAAAATCTAGCATAGAAATGATATAAATAACTAATATGAAATTGTAGTCAGCAAGCAAATGAACACTGATGTTTCAGGAATACTTTTGTAATATTGGTTTTTTTTTGTCCCCCTGAAAGATATGTTGAATCCTAACTCCCAATACTTGAGATCATGAGGATGTTTGGAAAGAGGGGGCAATGGAGATGCAAATGATTAAGGTGGAAATAGAACAGCAATACAATAGTGGAAAGAGTTATGCTATGTAAATAGTAACCATAGGAGAGATAAAAAAATCCAATATGAGTGAAAATGGTTTTTAGTTCAAGAAATAGTATAGCGTCAATAATGATGCTAGAAGGATTAGTGATAATGAAAAACAGATCAATACCCTAGAAAGGTATAAAATTATAAATGTCACAGTTAACAACCAAACATGAAAATAAGTGATGGGAGGAAAAATCATGGATTTGAAAGAGTAAATAAGGGGCTTGTGTCCTGGTGTGATGCTGAAAGCTATGCCACTGCTATTTCCTATACCAGCAGGTTCAACCATGGTGGACAGGTTTCAGCTGAGCTTCCAGAAAAACAGAGTCTAGGAAGATGGACCCAGCAGTCTACTCCTGAAACAACTAGACATTTAAAACCCTATTAATACTACAGAGAAGCACTGTCAAATATAGTGCCAGAAAATGAGCCCTCTGGTTGAAAGGCATTCAAGAATTGACTGGAGAAGAGTTGCTTTCTCAAAGTAGAGTTGATCTTAAAATGACAGGAATGGAGTAAATCCACTGTGTCTTCCTTCTGCTGATGTGACACTCCTCAAAATGAAAAGAAACACAGTAGCTGTAACATTGGACTCAAACATAAAAAGATCATGTGCATGCACAGTGCTGTGTAGTGTGTCATTCTATTGTACATAGGCTCTCTATGAGTCAGATCTGTCTTGATGGCACCCCGCAAAACAACAAACACACTGAACTACATTGACTACACTCAAAAAGACAGACAACAAGAATTAGAAAGAATGTGAAGAAGCTACAACTCTCAAACATTGTTGGGTAAATGGTTAAATGGAATTCTAAGTGGTAGTGGCACAACAATGTGGTAGTATTAAAAACTTAGACATGACTATGCCATTGTTATTGTTATTAGGTGCCACCAAGTTAGACTCAGTAAATCCATACCTTGGAATCTACCCAGACAAACTAAATATATGGCCACACAAAGATATTAATAGGATCATTATTCATAACAAGCTAAAATAGCAATCAATCCCAATATTCATCCTGTGATGAATGTATAAACAAAATGTTTTATATTTATATAACTGAATATAATTCAGTAGGAAGGAACAAACTCCTGACATGTAGTACAACAGGAATGGTCTTCAAAAACATTACGCAAAGCGAAAGAAAGCAGTGGCAGAAGACCACATATTGCATCTTTGTATTTTTCTGAATTCCCAGAAAATGTAATATATATTGTCTCCTATAACTGGAAAAAAGAGTTGAATATGAACTCCAGATGAGCACAAAGAAACTGGTGTTATATCAACCATGTTTACTTGAGTGAGAACTGCCAAAACATGCTAACCTTTTGTTATATTTTTTTTTCCTACAGTTAATATGAAGCAATTGAAATAAGTTGTTTGCACTTCTAGAAATTGCACTCTGTTTCTGGAACATGATTTCCACACTTTTCAGACCAAGACTTATTAGAATTTTTTATGTGACTGATTGGTTCTCTATTACATTTGAGATCTCTCCTTATGTGCTGAAATTATATTAAAAACCGTCCTAATGTATACTTATTGCAACACATATCAATGAGAGGTCACTTGCAGTTTTTCAAAAACATCTCATCTTATTTGTGAAGCAGATTTCTTTCAGCATATTAAAGTATATGTTGTTGTTGTTAGGTGCCATCGAGTCTGTATCCGACTCATAGGGACCCTCATAGGGTTTTCAATGGCTGACTATTTCGGGATTGCCTTGGGAGTGGATTGCCAGGTCCTTCTCTCATTTTTGTGGTGCTGGGAATTGAACTCGGGACCACAGAGACTGCAGCGCAGCGCTCTACCCACTGAGCCAAATCCCAGCCCATTAAAGTATATAGTCTCCCTGAAATTATCTCAATTCTTCTAAACCATTTTTTTAAGTGAAATATTTTAATTTAAAAAAATGAACATTTCTTATACCAAGTTAACTTTTGTGTTGAGCAGAAGCAAAATAAAATATCAGCTGAATTGGGAAATTTGGGGAAGAAATGTAAGGGAGAGATGGAAAGATTAAATGACAAATGAGTCTCTAAGTTCTTATGTGTGATGTTAATGATACAGGTCACTATAGTTGAGGGGAGCAGCTACATCTCTGTCCTTTGTATCTGAAAAATAGTGACTAATTTTATTTGTTAAGTTGTGAAAACTTAAACAGACCCTCCCTCAAATTTTATTATGAAAATTGGCTTTTAATTGCCTAAAAAGAAACACATAAAATTATATTGCCAAGAAGGAAATTGTAATTCATCCTCATGTTCTCCATTTCCACCACTATTAGCTTCAATTATGTTTGTAATCTTAATCATGGTTATTAGAAAGTTAAGATTTGTTTTTATTTTATTTTGTGCCTTAATGGAAGGTAATGACAGTACACTTTATTTTTTAAGTTTTTCAAATATTTCTTCAAATATTTAAAATATTTTTAATTTAATTCACTGTAATTTAATTTTAATTTATGGCTTAATGAAAGGTAATGACAGTACACTTTATTTTTAAGTTTTTAAAATATTTTTTCAAATATTTCAAATATAGGAAATCATTCTTATCTCAGAGGTGACGATGTGTATATAGCATTCTTTCTGTAAGATTGACCATAACCAAATGTGAAGTAGTATTTAAAGAGTGTATAGATTTGAAACAAAGTAAGTTTTGAGGAATTAGAATTTCCTTTTGGATTGAGGGTAGTAAGGTGATACAGTTTAGAATATGGTAGCTCAAAATATGGCACGTCATTACGGTAAATATTTTAAGTTGAAGGAGTATGAGATAACAGAAGAAGCAGAGAGAACACTTTGACCATTCTATGCCCTTCTTCAATGAAATAGTTCATAAAACCCTAGAAGTTTCTGATCTCTTGAAGAATGTCATAAGACCTTCTGTGATAGCTGTCCTCATTATACTCAGAGAAAAGGAGCATCTTAATATCTGAAGACACAAGAACACAGAAGAATCTGAAAAAATAAACAGATCTTGCTAAGTTTCACTCAGCTCATCAATCATTCATAAACACTGCCCTTTCATATTTCTCCATAACTACTCCCTCTTCATTAATCCTATTAATAGTCAAGTTTATCACATCTTCAGATTCCACATCCTTGACATTACTAAGAAGTCAAAGAAATGTTTTATTAAATAAATGAGTATGCTTTTTCTTGGTAATCTGTCCATGGATAGACTTTAGTTATAATCTTAGGAAAGTAGAAATGGTGATTTTTTTCCTCCTTAACAAAGAACAAACTGAGCTGAATATCTAATTAAGCATAGAAGTGAAGAGTGGAGAGAAATTCTGATATGTGAGTGTTTGTTGTTATTTTTAGGTGCCTTTGAGTCATATCCATTTCATAGAGACCATGTGTAAAACAGAACAAAACACGTGCTGACATATCCAGGTTCACAATTTTTTATGTTTAAGCCCATTGTGTCAACCTCTATGTCAATACATCTAGGTGAGAGTCTTCCTTTTTTTCCTTGACCTGCTTCTCTCTAAAATACAATGTCCTTTTGCAGGGATTGGTCCCTCTTGACAACATGTTCAAAGTACTAAGACACAGTCTAATCATTCTTGCGTCTAAGGAGCACTCTGGTTGCACTTACTCTAGTATGAATTTTTTGGTTATTTTGACTGTCCATAGTATATTGAGTATTTGTTTCCAGCACTGTAAATCAAATGCATTGATTCTTCTCCTGTTACCCTTTATCAATATCTAGCTTTCACAAGGATATGATGTAACTGAAAATACCATTGTATGATTCAAGCACACCATCTTAATGTGACATCTCTACTTTTCAACACTTTAGAAAGGTCTTTTGTGACAGCTTCTCCCAATGCAATGCATCTTTTGACTTTTTGAATGCTGGTTCCACGGGTGTTGATTATAGAAGCAAGTGAGGAAAATCTTGAATAACCTCAATCTTTTCTCCATTTATCATGAAGCTGCTTACTGACTCAGTTGTAAGGATTTTTGTTTGCTTGATATTGATATGCAATCCATACTAAAGGCTGTGTTCTTTGATCTTCGTTAGTTAATGTTTCAAATCATCTTCACTTTCAGTTTGTAGAGCTGTGTCATCTGCATGAAGCAGGTTGTTAATGAATTGTCCTCTAATCTTGATACCACATTCTTCTTCATAAACTCCAGCTTCTTGGATTATTTCTTCATCATAGAGACTGAAGAAGTACAGTGAAAGAAGAAAGCCCTGATACACACCTTTCCTGACTTTAAACCAAGCAGGGTTTCTTTGTTCTGTTGGAATAACTGTGTCCTTCTCCATGTACAGATTCCTCATGAGTACAATTAAATGCTCTGGTATGCCCATTCTTTGCAATGTTACCCATAATTTTTTACAATCCATACAGTCAAATTATTTTACATAGTCGACAAAACATAGATAGATATCTTTCTGGTATTCTCTGCTATTGGCTAATATCCATCTGACACCAGCAATGATATCCCTGGTTCCAAGCCCTCTTCTAAATCTGGCTTGAATTTCTGACAATTCTTTGTCTATATACTACTGCAGTCAGGTTTGAGTGATCTTTAGCAAAATTTTCCTTGTGTAAAATATTAATGATATTGTTTGGTAATTTCCACATTCGGTTGGATCCCCTTTCTTGGGAATAGGTATAAAAATGATTCTTTTCCAATCTTTTGGTCAAGTAGCTCTTTCCTAAATCTCTTTCCCTAAATGAATGAGACTCTGTAGTTCTGCATCTGTTTGTTGAAACATCTCAATTGGTTTTCCATCAATTCCTGAGCCTTGTGTTTTGACAATTCCTTCAAGGCAGCTTCCACCTCTTCATTCAGAATAATTGATTCCTAATTATAGGTAACCTCTTGACGCTTCATCCACCAATTGTCTTTTGTATAATGAATGTATGTATTATTTTCTCTTTATTTTGATGCTTCTTTTGTCTTTTAATATTTTTCCCTAAAGAACCTTTCTCTATTGCTACCCGAGACTTGAATCTTTTCTACAATTCCTTAAGCTTGAGAAAAACAGCATGTTCTTTCCTTTTGGTTTTCTGTCTCCAGCTCTTTGCCCATTTCATTATATTTGATTTTGTCCTCTCAATCTACCCTTTGATATCTTCTGTTTAGTTGTCTAATTTCATCATGTCTTCCCTCTACGTTAGCTACTTGATGTTCAAGGGCCAATTTCAGAGTCACTTTTAACATTTTAATTTGTCTTTTATTTTTTTCTTGCAATTTTACTAACCTTTTGCTTTCCTCATGAATGATATCATTGATGTCATGTCACAATTCATCTGGTCAATGATCACTGGTGTCTAATGTATCAAATCTGTTCTTGACATGGTCTCTGAACTCAGGGGGATATAATCAAGGTCATATCTTGGCACTCATACACTTGTTCTAATTTTCTTCAGTTTTTGTTTGAATCTACATATGATCAGTTGATGGCAATCAGCACCAGGTCTTGTTCTTTTGATATTGAGATTTTCCATTGCATCTCTCCACAAATGTAGACAATTTCACTCCTATAAGTTCTGCCTGGTGAATTTCATGTGTGCAGTCCCCATTTATACTAGTAACAAAAATGTATTTGCAATGAAAAGGTCATTGATCTGAAAAAATTCTATCATGAGATTTCTGTTACCAAGGCTATATTTTCCAATACTGAGTCATCTTCTTTATTCCCAACTTTTGCATTCCAATCAGTAGTATTTATCAATTCATCCCAATTGCATGTTAAATCTATTTCAGATTTCAGATGCTGGTAAAATTCTTCCCTATCTTTATTTGTGGCCTTAATGGTGCATCCATAAATTTGAATGATAATCGTATTAACTGGCTTTCCTTGTAGGTGTATGAATATTATTCTATCATTGATAGCATTGTACTTTGGGACAGGCCTTGTGATGACTTTTTTTAATAAAGAATGCAACCCCATTGCTTTTTGAGTCGTCATTCTTGGCATAGTAGACTATGCTATTACCTGATCCAAAATGGATAATACCAGTCCATTTTATCTCACTGATACATAGAATGTCAATGTTTACATGATCCATTTCCTTTTTCCTCATTTCTAATTTTCCTAGGTTCATATAGTACTTTATGTTCCATGCTCCAATAAGTAATGGATGTTTTTCAGTTAATTAACATTTTGAGTCATCCCACACGAGCAAAAGGAGGTCCCTTGGGCTTTGCTCCATTCTCATCATTAATGTTCACTTTACTTTGAGAAGGAAAGCATTCTACAGTTGACTTTTGCATGATTTCCAACCCGGGAGTTCATTTTCTGACACTGTATCTGACAATGTTTCTCTGCTATTCATAGGATTTTCACTGGCTAATTTTTGGGGAGATGCCATGTCCTTCTCCCTACTCTGTCTTCTTCTGGAAGTTCAGCTGACACTTTTTCTACATGGATGACCCTGATGGTATCTGAGATACCTGTGGCATGGCTTTCAGCATCACAGTAACACATAACCCCATAGTAAGGCAAACTGAAAGACAAATGAGGGTATGGGAGTGTAATGAATATAAATTTATGTCATGCAGTGATCAAACAGCACCTCGAATGATTATTATTACTCTATCTCTTTTCTTCTATCAAATTCTCTGAAGGTAGTTAAGACACGAATATTAGAAATATAAGTATGGTCTGAGGATGTAGCTCAGTGGTAGAGTACTTGCATAACATGAATGAGGCCCTAGGTTCAATCCCCTGACCTCCAGTCTCTCAAAAATGCCTGACTACAATTACAAGGAAATAGATAAGATGCCAACTAAATGCATATGCCAGGGTGCCAAAATAGGTGTAAATATTTAAACAGATATTTTCTATTACTTCTTAAAGTTGAATTAAATTAAAGTAGCAATTGGTGGTTTGATGTTTTCTCAAAAGATAGCATTAATGTAATAAATGCTAGTGCCACCATGTGAAAGTCAAACAGACACAAAAAATGACAGAAGCATAATTGTCATTCAAGGAGCACAAGAACATTTTGAAGAAGTATTTGAAATTCAAGGAAGATGTGGAAGGACAATGATAAAGGAGGCATGAATTTGCAACAGAACCTCAAACACATAGCAATTGCACACACTCATGATAAGTCTAAGATGCATTGCACTATGTGTGATATTCATAAGGGAAGATCCTTGAAGTCCTGACCAGCAACAAGTCCTACTTCTATTATAGTAACCATTTTGAGCACCACTTATAATTGCAGAAATCAAATATGGTATGTACTCATCTTTTTTTGTCAGTACATATTGAGTATTACAATTTTCATACAGATTTTTCCTTTCCTAAAATGTATATATGTTTTGCCTGCCTCTGTACATGCAAAAATGATTATTTTGAGTGTGTTTCACAGTCAATTGAAGAACAAACTATAGTAAATTATAATCAGTAAGTATATAATTACTAGCTGTTCAATACAAGTTCAAAAATAAATTCATTTTATTTAGAAAAAGTTTTTAAACAAGAAACCATTTTTATGGTGACCAAAAGAAAGCAGTATTATCTATGTGCACCTTAGACAAAGAAGAATTTAAGTGGAAATATTTCTCTAAAGACAAAGAGGGGTATTATGTAAAGGTAAATGGTCAATAAAACATAAATATGTGTTAGTAGCACGTATATATGCTGTCAACATCAGAGCAGTTAAGTATGTAATGCAAATATTGACAAAAGAAAAAGGAGAAATTGGCAGTAACACAATAATAGTAGCAACCTTCAATACTGGACTTTCAATAATAGATATAGCATTCAGACAGAAAATCAGTAAGGAAACAGCAGATTTCAATATTATAGACTAAATGGACTTACTGGAAATACGAAGAATTTTTCTTCCATCATCAGTAGTGTATGCATTCTTCTAAAGTATACATGGAACATTTTCAAGAAGAGATGACATGTTAAGTAACAAAAAGTCTTAACAAATGTAAGAAAATCAAAATTCATACTAAATTTCTTTTTCACTACAATAAAAGGAAACTAGAAATCCATAAGAAGAAGATGGGAAATTTCACAATATGTAAACACTCTTAAACAATTGCTGGGTCAAAGAAAAACATCAAATGGAATTTTTAAAAAACAGGACAGATAAATACAAAGTCACAAAATACCAAAAGTTATAGGATGCCCCAAATACAGTACCACATTAAAAGAGAAATGTATTGCAGTGAACACCTACATGAAGACAGAAGAAATATTTTAAAGAACAAACTAACATTTCATTTAAAGGAAGTATAAAAAACCAAGCTAAACCCAAAGTTATTAGAAGGGAAGAAATAAAGATCAAAGCAGAAGTAAATCAAATAAAGAATAGAAAAGCTTGAAGGCAGGGATTGTGATTCCACCTGCATTAGATTTCCAGTTTAAAAGTGTTTTTGCTATACGTGGTCTTTTGTGGTTCCACATGAATTTTTGGATCATTTTTTCTATTTCTGTAAAGTCAGTGAGTGGAATTTTAATGGGTATTGCATTAAATCTATAGATTGCTTTTGGTAGGATAGCCATTTTTACAATATTAATTCTCCCTATCCAGGAGCAGGGGAGGTCTTTCCATTTTTCAGTGTCCTCTGCTATTTCTTTCTTTAAGGTTTTGAAATTTTCCTTGTACAGATCTGAAGGGTCTTTGGTTAGATTGATTCCAAGGTATTTAATTTTCTGGTGGGTTATCATGAATGGAGTCTTTCCTGAAATTTCTTTCTCTTCTTGTTTGGAATTGGTATAAAGAAAGGCTATTGATTTTTTTGTGTTAATTTTGTAACCTGCAACTTTGCTGAAGGAGTTAATTAGATCCAGAAGTTTTCTGATTGAGGTTTTGGGGTCTTTCAAGTATAAAATCATATAATCTGCAAATAATGATAATTTGACCTCTTCCTTGCCAATCTGTATCCCTTTGATTTCTTTCTCTTGTCTGATTGCCCTGGCCAGAACTTCAATTACTATGTTGAATAGAATAGGAGAGAGAAGACATCCTTGTCTTGTTCCAGATTTAAGAGGAAATGGTTTTAGTTTTTCTGCATTTAATATAATGTTGGCTGTAGGTTTGTCATAAACGGCTTTTGTGAAATTAAGGTATTTGCCTGTTATACCTATCTTCTCCAGTGTTTTTATCATGAAAAGGTGTTGTACTTTATTGAAGGCCTTTTCAGCATCAATTGAGATGATCATGTGGTTTTTGTTTGTCAGTTTCTTGATATGTTGGATTACATTAATTGATTTCCATATGTTAAACCAGCTTTGCATCTGTGGTATAAATCCCACTTTTTCATGGTGAATAATCTTTTTCATATGCTGCTGTATTCTGTTTGCCAGAATTTTATTGAATATTTTTGCATCTAGATTCATAAGGGAGATGGGTCTATAATTCTCTATCGTAGATGAATCTTTTCCTGGTGTAGGTATCAGGGTGATGGTAGCTTCATAGAATGTATTTGGGAATGTTCCCTCCTTTTCTATTCTTTGGAATAATTTGAGGAAGAAAGGTATTATATCTTCTTTAAAAGTTTGTTAAATCCTGCAGTGAATTCATCAGGACCTGGGCTCTTCTTTGTTGGGAGACTTTTAATTAACTTCTCTATTTCTGTATAGGTAATGGGCTTGTTTAGGTAAGTTATGTCTTCTGGGGATAGTTTTGGTAGGTCGTATGTGTTAATAAATTTATCCATTTCTTCTACATTTTTATA
>VMDO01026576.1:0-19587 GCA_007922755.1 Pedetes capensis | reverse complement strand
ATGCATCCAGTCAGTGCTTTTTACTCATTTCTGATGCATGTTTATCTTATTTCTTTCTTTCTTGATTTTCTTTCATGTTATTTGTTCATTTCTTCGATCTTCTATGTGGGGTTGTCTTATCTCCCCTGGATGTGGTAGTTGATTGAGGATCATCTGTAATGCTGGTTTGGTGGTTGAACATGGCAATATTGTGGAATGAGTTATACTCCTCACCTATTTTAAAAGATAACTTTGGTGTGTAATGACTCTTTGTTGGAAGTTCTTTTTCAGAACATGAAAACCTTTCTAGCTTTCAATGTTGATGTGTAGAAGTCCACTGTTATTTTAATGTGTTTGCCTTTAAATATCAGTTGGGGTTTTTCCCTAGCTGCTTTCAAACTGCTTCTCTGATTCCCAATGCAAGCATTCATAAAATAATGTGTCATGGGGAGGATCTGTTTTTGCCTACTCTGGGTGGAGCTCTGAATTATTCAGTTATGTAAGTATGTTGTGCTACTCCTAGTGGATCTGAGGCCTGCACTCCTCTGTGGGTCTCATACAGTCTCACTGTCCTTTTGCAAACTGTGTAGCTAGGTCCTCCACAGTGGGAGAATGGTGGCTATGCTGACACACCTGCCAGACTTGGGGTCTTTAGGCCCCCTGTCCTTTCATGCATCTTGGGCCCTGCCTCAATCCCTCACTGATCCCAGTCTACAGTGGGCAGGATGATATTGTGCTACCCCCAGTGAATTTGGGGCCTATGCTCTCATGTGGATTTAAACTTCATCCTGTTTTGCTATGGTGAACTGCATGGCTAGGACCCCTGCAGTAGGAGAATGACAGCTGTTCTGACCCCTCACTTGGAGAATGGGTCCTCCCTGTCCTATCCTATTGTCTTGAGCTTTGCTACACTCACTGCTCTCATGCTGCAGTGGATGGGATGATATCATGTAATCCCCAGATGGCCTGTGGCCTGAGCCCCCAGGTGGGATCTGTACCCCACCAAACTCTTATCAGAAGCCACACTGCCAGGGCCTCCACCATGAGGGGATTGCAGGTGTGCAGCTGGCACTGCACCAGTTATTCTTCATGGGAAGTGTTATCTGTGTCTTATGGCAGGATGTTTATGGGCTGCCAGAGCTGCACTCCTTGGGGGATCTGAATTCCAGATGCCCAAGTGAAATTTTCCCCTGGGCTGTATATTCTCTGCACTCTGTGATCAGAGTGTTGGGGATTGGTTGGACTTAAACCCATGCATTGTGTAATGCAACTGGGTGCACCAATACTTGCCCCATATGAAAGACTGAAGCCGGAGTTAAGCAGGAGTTAAGAACAACAGGTTTATTTACAGGGATGGGGAAGATTAGGTGATTGGGATAGGGAAAGGAGATGGTGGAGGAAGGTGCTTAGCTGCTATCCCTGCTGCTGGGGCAGGGATTTCTGGGTGTTGTTGCTCATCTGGCCTGTAGTCTTTGCCACTTTTCAGGCCCTGGAGCTTGACTCTTGGAGGCTTGCCTCTTGAAGCATTCAATTGGTTGGTGGAGGAATTGATGAGGAGAAAGAGAAGATCCAAAGGGTGCAGGCAGGTAGAGGCAAGGGTGGAGGTAGGCCAGATGAAGGTTGAAGGTAGGTTAAGGGTAGGCTGAAGGATAGGTAGGTCAGGTGAGTTCCAGCCTCTGATCCTTACGGGACCAGAGGACAAGTGAGCTGATTCTGGGTGGTGGCCAAATGAGCTGTTGGGCTCTAGGGTCTGGGGTTTATATCCCCTTAGGCCAATTGTCATCCAATTGTCAAGGACTGATAGCTGGCCAATCAGGGGCGGGTTTGTGGGTGGTACAAGGGCAAGGCTTAACTAACAAGGAAGCAGATGGGGCTAAGCCAATAGGGTCACAGGGAAACCTGAGCTGGCCATTGCCATCTTGGCTCACTCGATGGGAGGGGAAAAGAGTGAGGTACCTGGATGGGGGCAAAGGTGACTTATCACCATCTTGCTGCATAGGGTTGAATGGGGGCAAGTGACCCAGATGTAGGGTAAAGGGTCAACTGTCTTGGAGGATAGAGTCCAATCCTCCAAGAGGACTAGATAGGTCCCTGGGATTTGCCATGTTTGGGTATCCTCCACCTCCTAAGAACTCCCAAATGACAGAGGATCATCTGTGGCAGTTTCTCTAGTTCTTTTCCACATTTGGTTTTCTATCTCATTGGCCTCTGGAGTCTTTCTACCCTCTGCACAATCCACATTATGCTGGAGGAATTGCTGGTGGATTTTCTGGTGGTCCAGTTCTGTGTAGCTGATAATTTTCTCTTCCCACTTTAGCAAGTCTCGATGTTTCTGGTGGTGCACTTTCAATAACCTGCCAGGCTGATTCCTTCTCTTCTTTTAAAAATCCCTGCACCATTAGTGATATTTACCTGATCTTGTGGATTTTTTCATTTCTCCTCACTCTTATCTAACATATTTCTCTGTCCAACTGATCAATATGAATTCTAAGACATTATTTAAGCTCTCCTGTCTCACCATGTCTTAAGGTGGGTGTTATCTGTCCACAGTTTTAGCCATGCCACTACTATTTCAGACTCAGTCCCCTGATTTTTGACAGAGGCCACCTGCATTCAATGAAGAAAAGATAGCCTGTAAAACAAATATTGTTGTTGTTGCTAAGTGGCATCAAGTCCTGTCTGACTCACAGCAGCCCTATGTACAATACAATGAAACAGTTCCTGATTCTGTGCCAGGCACATGATTTTTTTGTTTTTTTTTTTTGGTGTTTAAGCCCTTTGTTGCTGTCACTCTCTCATTCCATCTAGTTGAGGGTCTTTCATTTTTTCCGCCTGAATTAACACTCTCCTAAACATGGTATCATTCAGCAGGTATTAGTCCCTACTGACAACAGGTCCAAAATAGATCAGACACAGTCTGGCCATGCTGGCTTGCAAGTAGCATTCTGGTTGAATGTCTTCTAGGACAGATCTATTGAGGTGTTTTTTGTTTTGTTTTGTTTTGTGCAGTCCTTGGTATATTCAATACTCATCTCAGCACCATAGGTGAAAAGCATCAATTCTCCTTTCTTCCTTATTCAATGTCCACATTAAACAACCATATGATACAACTGAAAATACCATGGCATGATTCAGAGATACCTTCATCTTCAATGTGATATCTTTACTTTTCAACATTTTAAAGAGGTCTTTGGCAACGGCTTTTCCCAGTGCAATGTGTTTTTTGATTTCTGGACTGCTGCTTCCAGAGATATTGATTGCAGAACCAAGTTAAACAAAATCATGGACAGCCTCAATTTCTTTCTCCATTTATCATGTAGCTGTGTACTGACCCAGTTGTAAGGATTTTTGTATTGCTGATATTGAGGTGCAATCCATACTGAAGGCTGTATTCTTTGATCTTCACCAGTAAGTGTTTCAAATCCTCTTAAGTTTCAGCAAGCACAATTCTGTCATCTGCATAATGAAAGTTGTTAATGAGTCTTCCTCCATCATGATGTCACATTCTTCTTCATAAAATCCTGCTTCTTGGATAATTTCCTCAGCCTAGAGATTGAAGAGGTATGGCAAAAAGATATAGCCCTGGTATACACCTTTCTTGCCTGTAAACCAGGCAGTGTTTCCTTGTTCTGTTCAAATGACTGTCTCCTTTTCCCTCTACAGATTTCTCATGAGTACAATTAAATGCTCTGGTATTCCCATTATTTGCAATGTTATCCATAATTTATTGTGACCCACACAGTCAAATCCTTTGCATAATCAATAAAAATAGACACCTTTCTGGTATTCTCTGCATTCACCTAATATCCATCTGACATCATAAATAATTTCCCTGGTTCCATGCCCTCTTCTGCATCCAGCTTGCTTTTCTAGCAGTTCTCTGTCTATATGCAGCTGAAGTTGCTTTTGGATGATCTTTAACAAAATTTTTCTTGCCTATGATATTAATGATATTGTTCAATATTTTCCACATTTGGTTGGATCCTGTTTCTTGGGAATGGGCACACATTTGAAACTTCCAGTCTGTTGGCCAGTCAGCTGTTTTCCAAATCTCTTTGCATAAACAAATGAGCACCTCCAGTCCTGCATCTGTTCATTAAAACATCTCTATTGGTATTCCAACAATTCCTGGAGCCTTGCATTTTGCCAATTCCTTCAAGGCAAATTCCACTTCTTCCTTCAGTACCATTGGCTCCTGATTATGTATAACCTTGAAATGTTTGGTCATCTACTAATTCTTTTTATGTATAATATCTCTGTGTATTCCTTCCATCTTATTTTGATATTTCTTGGATCATTTAATATTTCCTCTGTGGAATCCTTCATTATTGTCACTTGAGGCTTGAATTTTTTTCTGTAATCCTTAAGCTTGAGGAAATAGAGTGTGTCCTTCCTGTTTGATTTTCTATCTCCAGGTCTTTACAAATGTCATTAAAATATTTGATTTTGTCTTCTTGAGCCACCTTTTGAAAGCTTTTGTTTAGTTCTTTCAATTTGTATGTTTCCTCTTTACTTTAGATACTTGATGCTTAATGGCAAGTTTCAGAGTCTCTTTTCACATGGAATTTGGTCTTTTCCTTTTTCCTGTCTTTTTAGTAATCATGAATGATATCTTTAATATCATGCCACAAATCATCTAGTCTTCTATCATTAATATCTAACACATCAAAATTGTTCTTGAAGTGGTCTCTGAACTCAGAAGGGATATTTTTAATGTCATAATGTCATATTTTGGCTGTTGTGCACTTTTTTGAATTTTCCTTTTTTTTTTTTTTTTTTTTTTTTGGTATTGGGGGATGAACCTGGGGCCTTGCATTTACTTGCTTTGCAAGTGCTGTACCACTGATCTACACTCTTAGCCCATTTTTTAAATTTTTTGAAACAGGGTCTCACTAAGTTATGCAGATTACTTCTGGTCTCAAACTTGTGATCTTCCTGCCTCTGCCTCCTGAGTTGCTGGAATTACAGGCATGTGCCATGGTTCCTGGTATTGTTCTCGTTTTATTCATATTTAGTTTGAACCTGCACATGAGCAGTTGATGATCTGATTCATAATGAGCACCTGGTCTTGTTTTGATTTTAAATGTAGAGCCTACACATCATCTCTTTCCACAAATGTAGTCAATTTTGTTCCTGATGTTCCATCTGGTGAATAGATGTTATTCTATCACTGACAGGACTGTACTTCAAAGAAGTTCTTAAGATATATTTTTTTGATGATGAATGCAACCCCACTTCTCTTTAATTTGTCATTCCCAGCATAGTAGAACACATGATTATCTGATTCAAAATGGCCCATGCCAATTCATTTTAGCTCACTAATGCCTAGAATGTCAACGTTTATGTGCTCCATTTCCCTTTTGGTGATTTCCAATTTTCCTATATTCAAACTACAAACATTCCATGTTCCAATTATTAATGGATGTTTATAGGTGTTCCTTCTCATTTGAGTCATGCTACATGCCAGCAAATCAAGATCACTAGGGCTTACTGCATTGCTGACATGAAGGCGAACTGCTACTTTGAGGAGGCAACTCTTCCCTAGTCCTCTTTTGAATGCCTTTCAAGCTAGAGAGGGGCCATTTTCTGGCATTATCCCAGACAGTGTTTTTCTGCTATTCATAGGGTTTTCAATGGTTGTTTCAGGAGTAGATTAGGCATGTCTTTTTGCCTAGTCTATCTTAATTTTAAAGCT
Organism: Pedetes capensis; assembly: GCA_007922755.1. Lineage (NCBI taxonomy): Eukaryota > Metazoa > Chordata > Mammalia > Rodentia > Pedetidae > Pedetes > Pedetes capensis. Next base: position 13,913 of record VMDO01026576.1, on the reverse strand, counting down.
CACTGAAACCTGTCCACTATGGGTGACCCTGCTGATATGTAAACTATCAGCAGCATAGCCTTCAACATCACAGAAACATAAAGCCCCCACAGTACACAAACTGAGAGACACATGGGGACCTCAACAAATTGTACTGGAAAAACTGGATATCCAGTTTGAGAAAATTGAAAATTGACCTATCTATCTCAATTTGCACAAATGTCAATTTTAAATTGATGAGAAACCTCAACATAAAACCAGATACCCTACAACTATTGGGAAAAAAGACAGGAATCATGCTCCAACATATAGGCATCAGAAAGTATTTCTTATCAAGACTCCAAATGGCATCAAGAATTAACAATTGAAGTGCTGGGCACGGTGGCACATGCCTGTAATCCCAGTGGCTCAGGAGTTGGAGGCAGGAGGATCACAAGTTTGAGACAAGAAGCAGTCTGTGTAACTTAGTGAGACCCTGTCTCAAAAGGTAAAAAATGGGCTAGGGGTGCAGCTCAGTGGTTCAGCACTTGCAAAGCATGCAGACACAAGGCCCTGAGTTCAACCCTAAGTACTGAAAAAAAAAAAAAAGAATTAACAAATGTGATTACATGAAATTAAAAAGCTTCTTTACAGCATGGAAATTATCAGTAGAGTTTAGAGAAAGCCTATAGAACAGAAGAGAGTCTTTGCATTCTACACGTCTGAAAGAGGACTAATTTCAAGAATATTAGAGCACTGTGCTGCAGTCTCTAAGGTCCTGAGTTCAATTCCCAGCACTGCAAAAATGGGAGAAGGATGTGGCAATCCACTCCCAAGGTAATCCTGAAACAATCAGCCATTGAAAACCCTGTGAGGGTCACTATGAGTTGGATACGACTCCACGGCACATAACAACAACACACAAAAAAGTTAAGAAAGGAAATACCAAGACAAGGAACTACCCAATACATAAGTAGGCAAAGGAACAGACAGTTCTCAAAAGAAGAAATACAAATTTAATGCATGAAAACTTGCTCAATATTCCTAGCCATTGTTGTTGTTGTTAGATGCCACCAAGAGTTGGCTCTGAAATGCATACAAAACAACACTGAGATTCTACCTAACTTCAGTAAGGAGGTCTAATATCAACAAAACAAACAATAACAAATGCTGGTAAGGACATGGAGAAAAAGGAACACGTTTACACTGGTGGTGCGATTGCAGATTAGTTCAACTACTTTGGAAATAAATTTGAAGATACTCTAGAAAACTAATAATAGAACTGCCATTTCACCCAGCTATAGCACTACTGGGAGTATATCCAAAGGATGATAAATTATCTTATGCCATGGATATCTGCATTTCTACATTTAATGCAGCACTCTTCACAATCATGGGGTATGGAATCAACCAATATGTACATCAAGAGATGGATGGATCAAAAAATTGTAGTCTACTTATATAATGGAATATTACTCAGCAGAAAAAAGAATAAAATAATGTCATTTGCAGCAATATGATGGAAATGTATCATCCTAAGTGAATGAGCCCAGATCCAAAAAGATAAACACCATATTTCTCACTTATGTCTGGGAGTTAAATATAACTTTAAGGAAGAATGAAAAACTGTACATATTCAGATATATAAAAAGGAATAAGTAGGCTTATCTAGGAAAGGAAAATAAAAAGAGAGTAGAAAGAAAGGGGAGGGGCTAGTAAGGGGAGCAAATATTATAGAGGCAGGACAGGGAAAGGAAATAATGCAAAAGAATAAAGAGGGAGAGGATAATCTCAAATTATATAAGGTAACTACATGAATATATGGAAAAAACAGGAATATAACCCATAATTACATACTTTCTTACCACATATTAATCAAAGAGCTCCACAAATTATACAAGTTGATGAAAGCTTAACAAAAAAGAAGTTTTTGGTGTGCAATATAAAGAGCAAAAGCTTTATTACTTAGTACCCCACCAGGACTTATTAATAAAGGTGGAAAAAGAAAAAAAAGGAGTAACCCTTGAAAGAGAATAATATAAGGCCTAAGCAATAGGTCATGGGATATAAGTCAGAAGTAAAGTAACCTATCCTTTAGTTGTCCTTCTTCATTCACACATTTAATCTGTGCGTTAGATCTAGACAACAAATAGTCCAAATGGGTAAGACTATTGTGGAAAATAATACTTCAGGATGAAACTGGTAACCCATCTAGTGAGTTATAATATGTTAAGAGGTTGTTAGCATAACTTCAAGAGTGTTAAGAACAGAAAAATATAAACAAAGAAAATAATTATTTCCCAAGAAAAAATAATATTAAGGAAGAAAACAAAGTTAAAAACTTAATGGCTTAATGAAATAGTTTATGTATTTATAATAAAACAAACATTAAAATTACCTAATTAAAATGATATTTTAGCGATATTTCAATAATACAAGGAAAGAATATGTTTATTTAGACATTACTATCATGATGGGGCAATTTGTGTCATCTGCATAATGCAGGTTGTTAATGAGTCTTCCTTCAATCCTGATGCTGTGTTCTTCCTCATAAAGTCCAGCTTCTTGGATTATTTGCTCAGCATATATATTCAAGAGATAAACTCTGCTTGCTGAAAGTGAAGAGGATTTAAAACATTTACTGATGAAGATCAAAGATCACAGCCTTTAGTATGGTTTGTGACTCAACATCAACAAAACAAAATATTTACCCTGGGTCAGTAGGCAACTTCACAATAAATGGAGAAAAGATTGAGGCTGTCCAAGAATTTGCTTTGCTTGACTCTGTAGTCAACACCTGTGGAAGCAGCAGTCAAGAAATCAAAAGACACAGTGCTCTAGGAAAAGCTGTGGCAAAAGATCTCTTTAGAGTATTGAAAAGTAAAGATGTCACATTGAAGACAAATGTGTGCCTGACTTTAAATTATAATCATGAACAATTAAAATATTATGTTAAAATTCCTTGATGTTGTGTCTCAGCACCTTGTATTTACAAAATTACATTTGAACTGATGATCACACTGTTTAGACAACTAATTAATTTTAAAGTTCCATTTGGTCTTTGGGGATGACCCTACCAGCAAATACCAGTGTTTTCAGTATCTTCCATTTCAGAAGTTGTATATACTCCTTTATGAGAACTTCTAATCCCCTTTAGAGTTAGGTTGCCCAGCAGATAACTGTGTAAAAGAAAACATTTGAGTACATGAGTTCTCTGAAGAAAAGACTTCATTAAGCTGCTGCAAATGGTGGCTAATAATAAAAGACCAGTCCTGAAACAAAATACTGTAGTCACCAGAAACATGACAAGATAACAGCTAGAAAAACATCCATTGGATTGAAGAAGTCAGAGTATTTTATAATGTTAATTTGTGAAGAAAACATATATCATTTACATTGAACATATATTATCTACAGATAAGAGTAGCAGTGAGACAGATGAGGGAGCCCACATCTTCTTGGTGTGCTGGGACTCAGTATTATTAATAAACTGTCAAAATCAATATTAGTGTTAATGACACATTTTTCACTCTTACTGTAAGTGCTGCTGCTGCTTATTTTTCTGCTAGGAAGTGTAGACTGTGTGGGGATAGGAAGAGTGAGACTTGACTTCCTACTTGGCAGCTGTTAGACTCCCCCTAGCTATTCTGGCTGCTTTGAGTAAAGGAGGCTTATGCCCATGGCTGCTCTGAGAAGCCTTGAGAAAGGCAGGCTCAGAGGCTTACGCCCATGGTAGCTCCTTGCTTCTTTCTTCCCAGTGACGACTCTGACTCTGAGTGCTTTGCACCAACAGCTCTTTATTGTTTCCTTGTCTGTCCCGGTCAGTGGAATGGACCCAGACTGCTCCGTGTTCTGCCCTTATATACTCCTCTGGGGCTAGCTGAGGACCAATCAGAGGCAGTCACCTCATACAGATTTCAACCAGTCAGAGGGGATATTCAAATTTGGTTTTGGAAAAGTAGCCAATCAGGGGTGGTTCCAAAATGGTCCAATCAGGAGCCATTCAGGGGTTTGGAAACAGCTAATTGGTGTTGAGTCTGAGGCAAGGGATTAGATGCCAGCACCATCTTGGGGAGCTTGATGACCCTGAGTTCTTTCCTGGATGTAGGGCACAAGTGATTGCCTGAAGAACAAGCCTCAGTCCTCCAAAGGGCCTCCAAAAGGCCTCAGGGCAAACTGCCTTTCTAGGCTGTGCCCTATAGTCTCCCATCCAAGTACTAACCAGGGCCAACCCTGCTTAGCTTCCAAGGTCAGACTGGATCAGACAGCATGGTGGTATGGCTACAGGATTCTCTTTCTTAGTTGGTTCTGAGAGTAGAATGTAGAATAGGAGATTTGGCTCAGTGGTAGAGGCTGCCTATCAAGCACAAAGCACTGGGTACAATACCTAACACTGCAAAAATAAAATAAAAGCAGAATGTGATATGGCCTTATGGTACCCTTCAGCATATAGGAAATATATGTGAAAAATTTTTTTCTTTTTCTTTTGGGCTAGCTTAAAGCTGTAAGTTTAAAAAAATGCCTGTTTTCTCTTCCTTGTTTCCATCCTCTGATTTGTCACTTAACTTAGGACATCTTTTATTGTTGTTGTTGTTGTTGTTAGGTGCCGTCGAGTCGGTATCCGACTCATAGCGACCCTCTGTACAACAGGGGAAACACTATTATCAGTGCTTCTCTGCCATTCATAGGGTTTTCAATGGCAGATTGATTTTTGGGAGGGGGTTGCCAGGCCCTTCTCCCAAGCCTACAGCTTCTGGTGTTCCCAGGCAGTCTCCCATCCAGGTACTAACCAGGCCTGACCCTGCTTACCTTCCGAGATCTGACGGGATTGGATGCCACAGGCCAGCACCGCAAAAATGGGAGAAGGGCCTGGCAATCCACTCCCAAGGCAATACTGAAGCACTCAGCCATTGAAAACCCTATGAGGGTCGCTATGAATCGGATACCAACTCGATGGCACCTAACAACAATAGGACATCTTAGAATTCTTATATTATAAATTATTGTATATGAAATTTAAGTGGTGATTTATGTTTTTATCCATGATATTCTGCATTAATAAAATTATTTTAATTATCAATTTTTATGATTGCTTATGATACAGTCTTATCTTTAGACCTAGTATAGGTTTGAAAACCTTTACCTAATTTATTATCATCAAAAAGACTAATCATATCTGGGGATAGTGGTGCACATCTATAACCCCAGGAACTAAAGAGGGAGAGGGAGGAGGATCACAAGTCTGAAACCAGAGGCAGTCTGCATAATTTAGTGAAACCCTGTCTCAAAACATACAAAAAAATAAAGTGGGCTAGAGGTGCAGCTCAGTGGTACAGCACTTGTAAAGCTGGCAAGTATGAGGTCCTGGGTTCAACCCCCAGCACCACAAAAAGGAAGACTAATCATAATATCATTTGTTGTTAAAATTGCTTAATTGTGGCAGTACATGTCAATGCAATGCATGTTTTGAAGGCCAGTGTGATATAGGTTGATGACTATATAAGAATAAAGAAGTATAGCAGTGTTGGTTCTCTGAATTAAGTCCAACATCAGCCAGTGAGGAGCTTGTTTGAGAAGATGGCAGATGAAAACACTATGTACCTACAGCTTGGACATTGGAAAAACAAACCTGGAATAGCTGGACAGAATCCACCTGCTGAGGTGATTCACTGTGGAATGGCACTAAAATTTGAGACAGGAAGAGAGAGGGAGGGGAAGAGGACTGGAGGGAGGGAGGGGGAGAGAGAAAGAATACTATTCAGAGAAGGTGTACCAAAGCAGTGTGGTAAGCAACTAGACAAAAATTGTGCTGTGGAGGGAGTAAGTTGAGACCAACAAAGGAAAGGCTCTGAAAACAATTTATACTGCTCTCAATACTGAGTGCTGGGATTTAGCTCAGTTGGTAGAGTGCTGCTGTGCACTCTTGGAGGTCCTAGGTTCTATTCCCTGCACTGCAAAATGAGAGAAGGACGTGGCAATCCACTTCTGAGGCAATCCCCAAACAATCAGCCATTGAAAGACCTATGAAGGTTGCTATGAGTTGGACATGACTTGATGGTACCTGATGACAATGACAACAGCAACAACAACAACAACAACAACAACAACAACAACAACAACAGCAACAACACAGAACAATCCTAAAGTCCAACTGAACATGAATCCTGGGTTCTACATAAAATGTAGGGACAGGAAATTTTCTTCTCTTCTAAGCATGTGATTGTGATATAGTGGAGGGAAAAAAATGGAAAGGTTCAGACAGCAGTGTTAGAGGCAATGCTTATGGCATTTCTCTCCCTGGAATTCCACAGCAAGTCAGATGAATATACACTAAGGGCTGGCCACAGCTGAAGGAGGAAAACCATAACAGAACTGCAAATATGGGAAAGGGATTCCCTCCCCATCCAAATGATAAATAAGGAAGCTAGTTCCCAGAGCTCCCAGAATAGGGAAAGACAAAGCAAACAAGAGCCATGGTGCAACGCACAGAAAACCTCAAGGGTTTCACTGCCACAGGGGCAGAAATGTGAAATCATCAGGGACTAGGCCTATTGGTAGAAAACTTGCCATTAGTCCATTCTACCTCTAGAAGAAAGGAGAAAACAATGACCTCCATATTACCCACAAACCATGCCTTCTCACAACGAGGTGAAAAATAAAGGAAAAGATAGGGAGCCAAATAACACAGACCTTCCTTTGACCAGGTGGCATCAGCTGAAATAGGCAGAGTAATAAACCTAGAAGATATGAAGCCAGGCCAGCCAACACCTGCCTACAGGTGTACACACCTGCCTACAGAAGTGGCATCTCTAGCACGTGAGAAATCAGCCATTTTGTTTCTATTTTCATTTCTTTATTTTTACTTTTTTAATGGCACTGGGAAGTTGAACTCAGGGACTCACTGATGCTTTATAAGTACTCTACCACTGAGCTGCACCACTAGTCCATATTTTCACTTTTGGTTTTGAGATAGGGTTTTGCTAAGTGGTACACCCTTCTTCTAGCCTTCAGCTGGTTTGTGATCCTACTGCCTCTGGCTCTCAAGTTTCTGGGAATACAGGTGTGCTTCATGGTACCCAGAGAGAGGGAGGGAGGGAGGAAAAGAAAGTGGGGGAGAAGGAGAAGGATAACAACAACAATAAGAAGAAGAAAGAACAAAAGAAAGAAATAAAAAAAGAAAGAAAACCTTGGTGAAACAGTAAAAGTTCTGTTGCAGTGGAAAAAGGGCTTGGCCCCAAGCTTCAATGGAGCAGCCCCAAGCACAAAACGTACATAAACTCAAAAGATGGAACAGAGGTGAAGATCAAATTTTAAGCCTCGAATATACCTTCAGTAACATAAAATTTAAAGAATGGAATTTCAGGAGAGAGAGAGTGCACACCACTGCTGCACAGTGAAAACAGGTCAAAAGCCATGTCATGGATGGACAGAGTGAAGACCTATAATAATGACTTGGAAACCACAATTAACTATTATCTTGATACTGAGCAGTCTTGCAGTTCAATCAGACAGGGATTCCATGGTTTGCATAAAATATAAGCACCAGAAATATCTCTCTTTCCTGATACAGTTGCAGATAGCTAGTTTTAAAATCTCCTGGTTGAAATGGTGACTTCATATGCAAAGCTCAGGACATCAACCTCCCTGGGAACTCAAAAAAGGACTAGGCAAATTTACATTGAGCAGTTCAAAGCAATTCAAAGATGGGGAATAACTTTGACCCAAAGCCTTGGAGAACTCCATTCGTCAGGAAATGGGCTGAAGCCACAGACTCTGCAGCCCTGTCTACATCAGTGACATATCTAGAAGATCAGAAACAAGTCATGTTATTTTAATTTTTATTTTGTAATTTTCAATGAAAAGATCTTTATTTTTCCTAATTCAACCCAAACCCTTTTTTAAAAGATGCCTCTCACCATAAGGAACAGGCTGGGCTGGGGCCTGTAGTATTTCCAGGCCATAAGATTTGAAATTATTCTGAAATTGTAGGCATGAGCTACCACACCCAGTTTAAAATAATTTTTTGGTGGGTGTTCAGGGTAGAACGCAGGTTGAACTCACACATGCTTCCAGGGAATCCTGCCACTGAGCTTTTTTCACCCCCTTTACCTTTTTCTTTGAGAGAGTTATTTGCTAAGTTTCTAGGGCTGCCTCTCATCTTGGGCTTCTGATCCTCAGGTCTTACCTTCCGCAGTTGCTGGGATTGCAGATTTGTCCCATGACTATGGCTTAAGATTTAACTTATTTTTATTTTTATTTTTATGTTTGTACTACTTGGAGTTTGAACCTATGGCCTCATGCATGATTTGCAAGCACTCTACAACTAAGCTGCCCCAATGAAACTGTTTTCTACTTTTTGTTTGATACAGGGTCTGGTTAATTTACACAGGCTGCCTCTGGCCTAGAAGTTGCAATCTTCCTGCCTCCACCTCCCAAGTTGCCTGGATTAAAGGCATGTGCCATTGTTCCTGGCTAAGATTTAATTTTTTAGTCTTCTCTTCTGCCCTCCCCTCTCATCACCACCCTTTACACTATTTCTGTCTTCAGTTAGATCAATATCCCCTATCTCTGCTTTATTCTTCCTGAGTGAATCCAACTTGATCATGGTGCATGATTTTTATAATGTGTTGTTGAATTCAGTGTGCAAGTATTTTATTTAGGATTTACTCATGAAAAGTCAGGGTCAGAATGGTTCCACTACAGTGGACCCTGGCAGTGCTGAGGGAGCCAGCAGCAAGTGAAGCAGAGGTGGTTAGGCATGGAGTGGTCTCAGATGGTGATTCCATCTCTAGTGCCAGGCTTCTGTGTGTCTCTCCCACACTGATCTGAAATCAGGAGATTGTGCCAATTCCACAAGAACTGCACATCAGAAATGAAGCTTTCTGCCAAGCAATGGGGGGATCTGGATAAGAGCAGAGAAACAGAATCTGCTGCATCCCCATCCCCCAGCCCCATTGGAATAGTGAGTTGGAGAGTGGGAAACTGAAGATTGGAGAGCCCAGGATGCAGATAAGAGTGTCATGAGCTGATGGTCCATTGAACCTAGGAGAACCAGTTAAAAACTAAGACCATTCTGAGTGGAGTAGGGCTGGTGAACCAGAGTAAGAGCCCCACAGACTAGACAACTGAGGAATCACTCTGTACTCAGTAGATGAATGAGAGACTGGGATGTCAGGGATCCGAGGGAACCTGAATGGGGCAAAACTGAATAAGAGCCTGCACTAGATCCTTGCATAGTGTGCTGAAGCTACAAGATATGGGGTTGAAGAGTGAAAATAAAGTGCCAGAGATTCATCATCACACAAACTCAAAGGAACAACAGTGGAAGAAGTTCTGCACACTTGGGTGAGATGAAACCTAATTCCTGGACCAAATAATGAGTAAGCAAAGTCAGAAGACTACAAAAGACACAAAGGGGCAAGCTGTATGTGAAGACTCCACTGGCCAAATCCTCCCAACAAATACTTCCAATGAATCTCACCTCCTAGAGATTTCTGAATTGGAATGCAGAGTTTTGATTATTAATATGCTAAGAGAAATGAAAACTAACACCACCAGCACCCTCAAAATCCTTGAAAAGAAGATACCTCTTCTGGGGTCTGTATTCTTCTCACACCTAGAAATGACTAGGAAAAATCAAGTGGGAACCCTTAACATGCAAACCAAGCTAAATGAATTAAACTCTGCAAAATAATCCTTTTCATTGAGACTGGATGAAGCTGAGCTATGAATTTCAGATTCTAAGGATTCAATCCAAGAAATTAAATATGTACAGTCAGAAATGGAAATAATGTTGAAAAAATTTCAAAAAGATTGCCAAGAAGCCTCAGAAAGAATGCAAAAAGAAAACTTAAGAATTCAGGATGACACTGAAGGAAAGGAAAGGTATACCAGAAGACTAAGAAATCTAGTTTATGATATCCACAAGGAAAAAAATTTTCAGAGACAACACAGAATCTGAATACATACGCAACTGAAACATTCAGGACCCCACCCAGAATAGACCAAAATAGGTCCTCCCCAAGACAAATCATAGATTGAATGACTCATTAGAAACCAGAGAAGCTATTTTGAAAGCATGAAGGGGAAAACCCCAGATAACTTTTAAAGGAAGACCCATTAAAATTACTGCAGACTTTTCAATATCAACATTGAAAGAGAGAAAGGCCTGGTCACAGATAATTCATGTCCTATAAAAGAATAACTTCAAAACAATAATACAATATCCAGCAAAGTTATCTTTGAAAATGGATGAGGAGTATAAGACATTCCAAGATATTGACACATACAAACAATTTACAAACACCAAACCAGCTCTACAAGAGGATTCTAAACAAATTGCCACATCCAGGCAAGATAAGACAATCTTATATAGAAAATTCAAAGAATTCAATAGCAGAAATTAGTGGAAACAAAGGAAAAGCAACCATGACTCAAAAATTATTTGTCAAAATCACTACTAATGTAAATGGTCTTAACTCACCAATTAAGAGATAGAAACTGGCTGATTGGATGAAAAACATAAACTCTGAATATGTGGTATTCGTGAAACCCATCTAACTCACAAAGGCTGCAATAGACAGAGAATTAAGGGCTGGAAAACATTATACCAAGCAGAGGGAAACAAATAAATAAAGCATGTGTTGCAATTCTATTTGTCATGTTGCTGTTGTTGTTAGGTGCTGTTGAGTCAGATCCAGCTCATAGTGACCCTACATGAAGCAGAATGAAACACTACCCAACACTGTACCATGCACATGATCTTTTATGTTTGAGCCTATTATTGCAGATGTTGTGTTTCTTTTCATTGAGTCATGCTACATCAGCAAAATGAAGTTCCCAAGGCTTTACTCCATTCCTATCATTAAGGTTGACACCAATTTGAGGAAGCAAGTCTTCCCCAATCATTTCTTGAATGAGTTCCAGCCTAGGAGCTTCATTTTCTGACATATTTGACAGTATGTCTCTGCTATGCATATGATTTTTGGTGGCTAATTGTTTCAGGAGTAGGCGGCTGGGTCCTTCTCCTTAGCATGTCTCATTCTGGAAGCTTAACTGAAATCTGTCCACCATGGGTGGCCCTGCTGGTATCTGAAATATAGGTGGCATACCTTTAAACATCACAGCAACATACAAGTTCTCACAGCATGAGAAGCTGACAGACGTGTGTCTAGATCTGTCATATATAGCTTTATTTACATTGAGACATGATCATTCTCTTCCTAATTTCCTGAAGGCTTTCAAAATGAAGTAGATTTGGATTTTGTTGGAGGTTTTTCCTTCTATTGACATGATTATGTAGCTTTTAAAATTCTCTTTCTAAGCTGTGTTAGCTTTATTGATTTTAATTGCTGACCCATTCTGATTTTTCTTTTTATAATTGGAAAATTTTTAATGTGCCATTAAGGTGATTCATCCTGACATGCATTTCATTGTGATATTTCCATATATGCATTTCATTGTACACTGCACATATAAGTTCCCCTTACCCTCTTGTGCACTTCCTGACCCCCCCAGCAAAGGCCTCTCTTCCACTTGCATGTCTTTTTGTGGGAATATTTCTCTATATATCCTTGAATCCCAATTATGTTTAAGGTCAAAACTTTTTCTGTAGTGATCTATCTTTTTACATCATCAGTAATATTACGTGAATTTTCTAGCCCATTTGTATTATTACCATTTTTTGGTGTTATTGGTATTATAATGACTACCCAAACTATTAAAGTTTACTTTGAGGTCCTTATGAGGAAGATCTAAACATCTACAGAATTAGTTTTATAAAACCAAAAAAATGTACCACACTTGTCCAAAGCAAAATATGCCACTACTTGTCCACTACAAAAAGTCAAGAAGATAAAGACAGGACAGGGACGTGTAGGAGTATATATTAGATCAGTATAGAATAAAGCATAAATAGCTGTCGGTCATGACATATACTTGTAATCCCAGGGATTTCAGAGGCTTAGGCAAGAGGATTATGAGTTCAAGGACAGGGGCAGATAGTGCAATTCAGTGAGATCCTACATTAAAGTAAAAAATAAATAAATAAAGTACGTCAAGTGGCTCAGTGGTAGAGTACTTGCCTAGCATAGGCAAGTCCCTAGGTTGAAGTTCCAATATTGAAAAATAGTAGTTAAAATATTCCAATTTTAGATCTGCTATGCAAGCATTGCCTACAGCCGTAGCTCTGTGGCATCCAATCCATCAGATCTCAAAAGCTAAGAAGGGTCGGGCCTGGTTAGTTAGTACTTGGATGGGAGACCGTCTGATAACATCAGGTGCTATAGGCTAGGGAGACAGACTGGCAACCCACTCCCAAAACTCAATCTGCCACTGAAAACCCTATGAATAGCAGAGAAACACTTCCAATAGTGTTTTGCCTGTTGTATGTAGGGTTGCTATTAGCTGGGTACAGACTTGATGGCACCTAACAACCACCACCACCACCACCACAACAATATGTATTAGACAGACCCAATCTCACAAGCACCTAACAGCAATAATAGTATACATTAGTCTGAAGCCATAGCACTCCAGCGTCCAATCCCATGTCCAAAGCTAAGCCAGGTTGGCCTCATTAGTCCTTGGATGGGAGATCACTTGGGACTACCAGGTGTTGCAGTCTAGGGAGAAAGACCTGACAATCCACTCCTGAAACAATCTGCAATTGAAAACCATATGAATAGCAGAGAAGGACTGACAAGAATGCTGGCCATGGCACCATGTTGGAGAGAGGTTTTTTTTGTTGTACACAGGGTATCTATGAGTCAGACCTGACTCCACACATTGACAAAGAATACATGGGAGCTATGTGTCCTTTGTCAATTTCTTCACTTTTAAAGTGAGGAATAGTGATAGTTCTTATCTTATTGGTACTGTGAATATTAAATCAAGGTTAAGTGTTTGAAATAATATTTGGCTTTTGAAAAGAATAAACTATTATGATAGTATGTAGACATTAAAGTTTATGGATGATATGAAGCTAGCATAACCCTGGCAATAAAACCGGAAGGGACCATCATATTCTAAAAAAGAAAGAAAAAGTAAAATAAACCTATAGGCCAACATTCTGTATCAACATAAATATAAATATCCTCAATGAAACAGTAGGACACAAAACCCAACAATACAGTGAAATGATTATTCACCATGATCAAGAGATTCATCCCAGGGATGAAAATGATGGTTCAACCAATGCAATCAATGAATATAATATACCACATCAACAGAATGACAGACAAACCTGGGGCCATTTCAATAAATGCACAAAAGGCCTTTGGTAATATTCAATTATCTCTTCATGATAAAAACACTGAACAAATTAGTTTTGAAGAAATATACCCCAGCATAATAAGAGGAATTTTGAATTAAGGTAACAGTTGGCTTTTTGTTGAAGGGAGAAAAGCAGAGATCTTCCTAAGATCTAGAACAAGGATAGGATACCCACTGCATAATTTTTATTCAACACAGTGGTGGAAGTACTAGTAAAAGCAATTAGGCAAGAGAAAGCAATAAGGACCATTCAAACTGGAAAATAGGAAATCAGATAGACAATATTTTAAGATACAGTCTTCTATATAGAAAGGCCCAAATATTCCTTAAAAAAACCTAATAGAACTAACTAAAAAATGAATTTACCTAAGCTGTAGGATACAAGCTCTATATACAAAACCCAGCAGCATTCCTATATACCATAACAACTTGTCTGAAATGGACATAAAAAAACTACATAAATTACATTTAATTGCTTAGTATAGGAATGATATCAAAGAGGTAAAGACCTCTACAATGGAAATTATAACATATTGCTGAAAGTTCTTAATGAGGACACACACACAGACACACAATGCAAAGGCATCCTATGTTTATGAGTTAGATGAATCAATATTATTAAAATGTCCACTCTACCCAAAGTTATGTAAAGAATAAGTACAATGGCCAATGACATGCTTCAT
>VMDO01026575.1:0-26442 GCA_007922755.1 Pedetes capensis | reverse complement strand
AATATATATTGAAATCTAACATCCACATATGAGAGAAAGTATGTCATGTTTATCTGGCTTATTTCTGGATCTGGCTTATCTCACTAAAATGATGCTCTCTTGTTCCATTCATTTTCCAGCAAATGCCATAATTTCACCCTTCTTTATGGCTAAATAAAACTCCAAATCTTTCAACTTTCCTGTAGGTTTAAATATTTATAAACTAAAAATTTGAGAGGAAATAACTTTTTTAAAGTCTAATGTGAAATAATAATTTTTCTCGAAATTTCCTCTGAAATTTCTATATTTATAAATCAATTTGTTGACTTCAAGATATTTAACATTATTAAGATCATTTCCCTATATTTAAGAACTTTTAAATTTGTGTGCCCAAGTTTAAAAGGGCAAGATGAATAAATTTTGTAAAACCTACCAGGAACACTCATTAATAAAATATCTATTTTCATCCTTTTCTTTCAATTATTTATAAGTGTAATTGAATTGGTAAAAGTTTCCAAATTTAGTCTAAAGGAGATGAGATTTGATCAGGTTTATGAAAACTATTTCATCTGTTATCATAACACATAAATGAAGTGTGCCATCACCAAAAGCAGTCATGTACAGATAGCTAAAATAAATTTTCTATCTCCAAATTTATATACTTCCTGCACTCTAAAATAACTCAATGCAATGAACTTGGAAAGTATGGTAAATAGATATTAAATTACTAAGAACAATATAATGAAAATGTATTTCACCTTTCTGTGTTTTCATGAGCATCTTTCAACAACAGAGACAATGTAATATTTGCCTCTGGGTTTTGATGTTCAAGTACATAGAAGCAATTTTGAAGATTACTAGTTTTGTGCGCAGGTAGATAATTATTGATCAGCAGCTTTGCTTATTATAGAAAAAACTGAGTATCTAGTATACAGACTTAAGATAATAAAACAAATGTACAGTTAATATTATGTAGTCATGCATTTCACAAAAAAATTACAGTTGGAACTGTGAAAAACTGCATACTGTTATTTTATATCAGTTAGTCATTTTTAACCAAGAAGCAATTGGCACAGAAATACATTTGTATTACTGGGGTTTGGATAGATCCAGTAATCTTACTCCCAAATATAATTTAATACTTCTTCACTAGGCATTTCACATTAGAGAACACTAGACTTAGGAAATGTTCCTACAATGGCTAGCCTGCTCTGTCAGTTTCACTTATCCTATAAAAGAGCAATGACTAAAAATCACAAACTCCAACCATACTAATCAAGTTTACAACATATAGGATTTCCTGAGTTTTTTTATGAAGGGGATTTAGAGATGTTTTATAATGAATTCTGGTACAAAAATAAACCTAATGATCTGTTTGCAGATTAAAGTTATTAGTAACAAGAAAATAGGTTGCTGATAAGATGCCTTACAAATAGCTGTTCCTTTTGATGGCTCTTAACAATTAACTAAAAATAATGGAAATCTGTGTTGGCACTTATATTTTCATTTGGGCTCTCGGGTCTCATTATTTCTATTTGTCATTCTTCTGTGTCATTCAGAATAAGATTTTCTTTCACTGATGAACACATATATCTCCACAAACAAACTTTTCTTTCTTTATCTCATCTACCACTATTCATTGCTGAAATGTTATTCATTCATAAATTTAGAAAGCATATACATTTATTCAAGTTGTGTTTCACTTTATAGTGGTTAACATTTAAATAAACATTAATCTCATACTTTGGGTATTAATTTGGATAACATTTTGAAGAAAAACTCTCATATAACATCATGTTAGTTGATCCTCACTACAAACTTGAAAAATAGGTATTTTGAAGTCAATTATGTACTTTAAAAACTGTATTTCACAAGTAAAGCAACTTGCCCAAAGTTAGCAGCCTAGTAGGTAGTAGACTTAGAGTATGAAACCAGATGCTCAGACTTCAAGTTTCTTGCTCTATCTTCAAGAACAAACTACTTCTCATAAAGTAAAATGAGACATCATAGAACAATTTGGTCAACTCCAAACCTCCTCTCTGAAAATAGTATGAAGACACCAAGCAAAAGGATGAATAGCATTTGTCATTCTGAAGTTCAAAGCTATAATCCCTAAATCTCTGTATTTGCAAGATAATCTGGACCAAGAAACTGGGCAGTTTTTGTTTATAGGGTTATAGGGACCAAGATGTGAAAGCCATAAGTTACTTAAGTGGAAAACAGAAGTGAAGGTATATTTTACCAGGGTCTGTGTGTGAGCATCTGGAGATGTTTTTTTACAAATTACTGGTCATTAGCAGTTTATAAAAACTCAAGGCATGGAAAAATAGAAAAGTCAAAGTGAATTGCTGATAGGAACAGGAGAAAACTAGAAAAATGTGGACAATAGAGTTAAAACTCCTCAAAGTTGGGGGGAATAAAAGGGCAGCAAGACTGAGTGGTCTAGCAGGTCCTATTCTCTGTGTTAAATCATTGCAAATGAAATCTACTAAAGACAATAAGGGAACTCTGACAGCTCTGATGAATTCATCCAATTACATGGTTTTGCCAAATTCATAGGCTGGGAATTCCCATCACGCTATTTCACCAAGCAGAGCTTTGAGGCAGCAGGAGAAAGATTTTTTTTTCTATTTACATCTTTCATTTCCCATTAATCCTTTTCAAAAGCAATTCTCTTTGGCATTAAAACCTCCACTTGGTTATCTAGATATTTGCAGATTTTCTGAAGTTTAAAACATTTAAACAGCATCTGGGTGATTATCTCCTTTCACATTCAACCCACTTGTACTCATCTGGAAACTCTTTATTATTATAACTGCAATCCTCAACTGCCCTTCAAGCATGGTGTGCTACCAGCTCGCTAGAGTGTCATTGGTTAATATAAAGAAGCTAGAGCCAGGATCATGGTGCAATGAAGGCATATGTACTGATGATGCATTACATAACCTATGATTTCTACTTTGCAACATTTTACCAGTCTTTTTTTTTTTTTCTTTATTCTGCTGCTGTTGGCCATCACCATACCAACTCAAAGTCTGAAGTGTATAATGGTGACATTTTCAGAAATGAAAGCTGGAAATGTGAACTTTGCCCCACCTCATTTGTATTTTTCTTTTTTTATGAGGAAATTTATTTCTTGTATTTTCTTCATTTGGAAATCTGGCCTGGTCTAATACTCAACATTTTCCAGTGACTACCGAAAAATGTCCCAAGACTTGATACACGATAGGATTATAGATAGTCTGGGTCTGTAGTGGTTCCCATAGTGTCGCATGTTAACAGATTCACTAAGTAGAAGACAGTTAATGACTTATTAATATATCACCTATCTGTCTACTTATTATTAAGAGCCTTTTAGGAAAAACACAATGTACTTTATAAATAAATGGTCCTATTCCTGTATTTTTAAAAAGAAATGGAAGTACCTAAACAGGAGAGGGAAAAAAAAGTGTACTACAGGACAGCATCTATGGTACATGTTCAGTGATTTTATATCCCTGTTTTAAAGGTGGGTAGATGGCAAATCTCCACCCACATCAATTATAGATACCCCTGTTATATCATTCAAACTCTATATAGACATAATATCCCTGCTATAGGCCATTCCTATGGAACTTCAATTTGGCTTCATTCTGTTAACTCTTGGGTAAATACTTCCTGTCATTCCAAACCCCCTATTCATCCTGCTAATTTAACTAGCATGCTACCACATCAACCCATTTTCTCTTTCGAAGGGAGAAAAGGAATTCTTAGATGGGTCAGTTCCATTTCCGTTTTTTTTGTTTGTTTGTTTTTTCTTTTCTTTTTTCTTTTTTTTTTTTTTTTTTTTTTTTTTTTTTTTTTGAGCAGGGGACCGCCTGGGAACACTTAGGGGTTGAACCCAGAGCCTGGCACATACTTTACAAGTGCTCTGCCACTGGGCTGCTCCTTCAGTCCTTATTTTTTATGAAGGCAGGATCTCACTAAATTGTACAGGCTACCTCTGGCCTTCAATTCAGTCCTCCTGCGTCAGCCTACCAAGTTGCTGAGATTAGAGGTGTATGCCACTGTATCTGGCTCCAATTTTTTTAAAAAAACATTGACTCTGTGTCACTTTTTAGATCCTTTATTTCTCAGGCTTTGCTGAATTATATTTCACACTTAAATACATCCAGAATTCTACCTTAAAGTGCTCCTAGTAGTGTCATCTGTTGTTGTTAGGTCTCTCGAGTCATGTCTGACTCATAGCAACCCTCATAGAGTTTTCAATGGCTCATAATTTTTCAGGATTGTTTCAGGAATGGACTGCCATATCTTTCTCCAATGTTTGCCATGCTGGAGATTGAACCCAGGTCCTCAGAGAGTGCAGAGTAGCACTCTACCAACTGAGCTAAACCCCAGCCCCATCAGTGTTATGGGCACATATAAAAATTTCCAAAAAATAGTAAAATGAAGGCTAGATGTGAGCCAATGTATCCATCCTTATGCTTCTTTTCTTCTCAGCATTTCATTATAATGATGTAGACTGTCACTAAGCCAGTGACCTCCAAATTGCTGGGAATAACTTGGATGTCAATGTCTCTGTGAGAATCTGCAATATTGCTGGATGCAAAAGGAGAGATTTAGTTCTTTCTACAAGTATAACATATATTTATATTTATGGCACTCTGAAGAATCTTGCTTTTCTCTACCCATTTTATTTCACTTTATCTATAGTATTGTAATTTCAGAATAATAGAATAAAGTACATCCCATTGCCTGAAAAAAATGTGTTTTTGCTAAACATATCTTGTAACTATAAGGCATAACAAAAACAAAATTCAAGTGTATTTATCAATATGCAAAAACCACTGCATCTCTTATACATATACTATATTTTGTTTTTTGCTCTTTACATAGAATCTGGATTTGCCTAAATTCATTACATGTAGTGGATCTAGTAAATGTGATTCCTGTGACTTTTCTAGGTGAAGTTTAAGGGGACTTCAACTCTAAAAACTGTTTATATTTGTATATATGTCTTAGTTGGCTTGTATATTGCTGTGGCAAAACACCTGACAGACAAACTTAAGGAAGAAGAAGAAGAAGGAGGAGGAGGAGGAGGAGGAGGGGGAGGAGGAGGAGGAGAAGGAGAAGGAGAAGGAGAAGGAGAAGGAGAAGGAGAAGAAGGTATTGCTACTCATGATTCAGAGTTTCAGTCCATGGTGGTGAGTAGGTATGGTGGCAGCGGCTGACAGTAGAGCCTGTGTCAGAGGGCCTCTTCCCATCACAGCACCAGGAAGCAGAGGCATCAACCAGCATGCAGGTCCCACATAAAACCTTCAAAGGCCCACCTTCAGTGACCAACTTCCACAAGCCAGGTCCCATATCCCAAACTTCCAGAGACTCTAAAAACAGTGCCACCACCTGGGAACTAAGCATTTAAGCACATGACCTTTAGGGAGAATTTTGGATTCATACAATAACACTCCACCTCTGGTCATGTTTATGGCCATCTAATACAAAACGCATTCAATCCAACTTCAGGAGTCCAAAGTTTTAAAAGTCTCAACCTTATGCAAAATAAAAACTACAAAATTTCCACTGAGACTCACAGCATGTTTAGCTTTGATTCCCTGTAAAATAGCAATCACATTACATACTTCCAATATACAAGGGTATAAAGTAAGCATTCCCATTCCAAAAGGGAATAATGGGATACAGAAGGGAAAGATTGGTTCAGAGCAAAAGTAAAATCCAGCAGGGCACACAAATTCTGTAAATCCATGTCTGTTATCTGGCACATGTAGTGTCATCATCTGGGCCCTAACAGGGTTGGGCAGCTCCACCACCATAATCTTTTGACATTTGTAGTACATGTGGCCCTACTAGGTTTCCTCTAATTCTTGCCAGTGGCTCCCCTCAGCAAATGCTTCATGTTGGTGGCATCTCCAACATTCTGAGGTCTCCATTACAACTTAGGCTCCACCCTGAAATTTTCATAAACTAGCACTTCAGAGACTCTCCACATGGAATTTGACTCCAGTACATATTGTACAACCCTACAGGCCATTCTCTTGGTGGCAGCTTCCATGACCTCTTAACTCTTATACTATTCATGCAACATGCATGACACCAGGGTCTGCTGACAGGGTGAGCAGTGCATGGACCCCTTTTGACCACAGATATACCAGTGGCTTTTCTTTCCATTGGGTGTCCAGAAGGCACCTGCTTTTCAGACACTCTCTTTTCAAAGAAAGTCTTTCAAATTAGTTTACTATTTCATGCCCTAGATACTTAGATAGAAGAAGTCTGGCCAGCTGATGATTTGACCTCAGGAAATTTCTTTCTTTCTTTCTTTCTTTCTTTCTTTCTTTCTTTCTTTCTTCCTTTCTTTTTGCGGTACTGGGGGTTGAACCCAGGGCCTTGGCTTGTATGCTCTGCAAGTGCTGGACCACTGAGTTGCATCCTCAGCCCATTTTCTTACTTTTTGAGACAGGGTCTTGCTAAGTTACACAGACTGCCTCTGGTCTCGAACTTGCGATCCTCCTGCCTCACCTCCTGAGCCGCTGGGATTACAGACCTCAAGAAATTATTATTGTTCTAGTGCAGTGTGTATGGCTTCACTATAACAGTGCTTAACCCTTTAACAATCATGTCTTTTTTGCCCAAACAAGACTTATCCACAAATTTAAATGCAGAGCTTTGTATTTTTTCTTACCTACTGCACATTTCTTAAATCTTTCTATTCTACTTTTTGGTCCTTTCATTGTTTGTCATAAATCTGGCTAAAGGCAACAAGCAACAAGTATGTCATACCCTCAATATTATGACACTCTCATGATATTACCTTTGCCAAGTTAATTAACCATTATTTTTAAATTTAGCTTCACCCAAATCATTAGGATAAGGGTAAAACACAGACAAACTCTCTACCAGAATGTAACAGGAATAGCTCTTGGTCCAACTCCCAACAATGTCCTTATTTCCCTCTGAAATCCAGTCAGCACCGTCTTTACTGTCTGCATTTCTATTGGCATTCTGTTCCTCTGAACTCCCACCAGAACCTCCCGTCAAGCTCTACTTATAGCATTCAAGGTCTTCTCTCATCAACATCTCCAAATTCTTCCAAAATCCTCTGGCAAATAAGTTCCAAATGCCTAACTACCACATAATCAGGTTTTTTCATCGAGATTGCTCCATTCTTCAATACCAATTTTCTGTGTTAGTTAGCTTGTGTGTCACAGTGGTAAAACATCTGACAGACAAACTTAAGAAAGAAAGATACCCTCATTTTGACTCATGATGTAGAGGAATGTAGGCCATAATGTAGGGAAGCATGAAAACAGAAGATCCTGTGGTAGAGGACCTCTTCACATCATGGCATCAAGCAGCAGAGAAAGAAATTAGAACTGGGGGCCCTCTTAAAACCTCCAAAAGCCTACACCCAGTTACCTACCAAAAACTACTTTCCACTTTCAAAAGATACACAGCTTCCACAAATAGTGCCACCACTTGAGGACCAAGCATTTAAACACATGGCCTTTGGAGGAAATTTTAAATTTGAGCTATAACTATGTTTCCCAGATTTGAACCTGGTTGTGACAATCATCATCCATATTACCTCACTATTCTTCAGTGTTCTCACCTATAAGATTAAAAAAAAAAAAAAACCTTAGTACTACCTACATAATTTGCAATGATAATTAAATAAATTAGTATGTGTAGCATAATTAGGCAGTGCCTAATAAACAGAATTTGTCAATTGTGACAATTATTAATATTGATAAAATTAATTCATAATGCACTTGGTTGTAAGATGAAAAACTAGATTACACTACCTACACAGAAAAAGTGTAAATTTAAGAATGAATGAGTTTTGAGATAAATCAGTCATTCACTCATTTCATTTGTTCTTTCACCAATATAAGAACTGGAGCTATGTTATTTCAATGATAGCTAATATCTGTGTTCTATTTTAGTGGTAAGACACAGCAAGAAAATAAATAATAAATGCATTTGATTGTGATAATTACATAAAATATTAGGTTGATGTGATAATAACTGGATGAAGGCTAGGATAAGTCTGTGGGAACTGGCATTTGAGCTGAAATCTACAATTAAATGAATGAGCTATGCTAAAAGTTGGAGAAAGAGAACTCTATTCAGATGGGCCTTTGGCCTTTCATAGGAACCTGAGGAGCTGTTTTGCTAAAGCAGGGAAATCCAGCAGGAGAGAGGTAAAGATGATATTGAAGAGGAGGGAAGAGATAGGTCAGATAGAATATCATGCACCAGAGTAAGATGATATTCTTTTCTGAGAGTGCCAGAAATCAATTGGAACTTTTTTATATAGGGAAATAATATAATAAACTTATGCACATTGAAATCACTCTGACTCCTGGGAAGAAAATGGATCAGAGTTGATGAAGTACCTGGAAATATTGAAAGCTATATGCTTTCAGGTTATGCTTTTCAGGTTAGATAACAATTGCAGAAGTCAAGGACAGAACGTTCTGTTGTAGGGTGAATGTGTCTGGAAAAAGTGGGCAGCATTCAGTTATATATCAGGAGTAAAATTCGTTGTACCAGTTTGGTAGATATGATGTGGACAAAAAATCTAAAAATGGTTCTAATAAGTATACTGATGGCTTAGTGGATATAGACCACAAGCTCTGTGTGGGAAAATACTTGGCCAATATTTGGTCAGTTCTCCATTTCTCAGTCTTAGTTTATGAGGTAAGCCTCTCTGACCTTTGGCTTTGGCCCATCTATATTCCATTTAAATTACCTTGACTCTCCCAGCTGAAAGAAACTGAAATTAACCTTGTCTATAGTGCCTTGTGTAAATTCATTTTTCCACTCCAAATTATTTTCTCTTAATTTCTGTCAGATACTATTCATACATATACTACAACAGTATTTTTAGTACTAGATTTACTTTTAACTCATGGGATATCAGTTAAATCACTTCTCTGTCACCATCCACATTTATAACCAGTCCAACTATAAGTCGTCATGCCAAACATTCAATCTTAGTATTTCTTGCATGAGGATGCTCTATATCTTGAGATATTTTGTTTTGGGACCTCATATATCCTACCTCCTTTCCTGATCTGCTCAAAATCCTCTTGCCATTTTCTCCTTGGAGTTGCCATTGTAGTCCTCTATTGTGTCTCGTTTTAGCTTTGCCTATCCATTTTCACCTAAATACCTCTCTTATCTTACACATACTATTAACAACTTAACATAAATAGAGAACCTGAGTCTCAGACTGAGATCTTTGCAAAAGAAATCAAATGTCAGATTTCCAGACTTGTATTTAAGAAATGGAAATAATCTGTGACTGTATTCTTAACCTACTGATGTAAATCCTTGAAAATTAAAATCTTACAATACATTGTCACCTTGGAACTAGACCCCCATTTCTCTAATAACTTGTTGAGTAGGCTATAAATCAGGGGTGAATAGGCGGAGGCAACACAACCATGATATTACCATTGATCAAATTTCAAGAGCCATCTCCCTGGTAGCTACAATTTCAACCAGCCTCCACTTGGGCTATTTCCCTATTCCTTATCTGCTGATCCACTAAGAGTCTAGCACATCTTTTGGTCAACCTAGGTGTAACATCCAAAAAAGCCCACAGCCATACCATTGTGGCATCCAATCCCATCAGATCTCAGAATCTAAGCAAGTTTGGGCCTAGTTAGTACTTGGACAGGAGACCGCCTGGGAACACCAGGTGCTCTAAGCTTAGGAGAAGGACCTGGCAACCCACTTCCCACCCCCACCCCCCAAAAAAAAACCTCAGCCATTGAAAACCCTATGAATAGCAGAGAAGCACTAACAATAGCATGTCAAAATGAATCACATTATGATGTACATTAAAAATTAAAATTAAAATTTTAAATTAAATTAAATTAAAATTAAAAATTTCTAATAAAAAAAAGATTTTAAAATGCCTACCTAACCAAAAAAAAAAAAAAAAAAAAGAATAGTGCTTTGCCTATTGTACATAGGGTTGCTATGAGTCGGACACAGACTCATCAGCACCTAACAATAACAACAACATACTAAATATTCATCTTAAAACTTCATTAATGGGGCTATGGTTATAGCTTGGTGTAGATCATTTGCCTAGCATGAGTAAGGCCCTGGGTGAGATACCTAACATAAAAAAGCCTGTTAATATTACAATAGCTCTGTTGTCATATCACGGAGTACTGCACACCACCAAAGCCTCCAGTACACAACTGAAGTGAAAGTCTTATAAAATGTTATTTAGGAGAAAAAGTAGATTTTCACTAGCCAGAGCACTGACTCCCAACCTTACTACTTCAAGGTGTAAATGTGTAAAATAATCTTAATATTAAAATGCTGTAGTTTTATATTTCTCCAGGTTAAATAATAAAGACCAGAGTAAGAGGAAAAATTAATACAATGGGACAAATCACAACCTAATATATCATATATAGAAATTAACAAAGTAATAGAAATAGATATCTTAGTTGCATCCCAAACTCAAAGTGGTATAGCTTTGATTTCTATATACTGAGGCATTGACTTAGGCATTTTTTAGCTTACATTTTTACTCAACACTTAAGTCACATAATGGATCTGCCAATGGGTTGTGTCTCTTTTCTAATAACAGAAAAATAAAGATATCAAAGACAGTAAGTTGAATCTAGAGGAGAAATATCTGTATTTACTTTGAAAACTAAAACTGAAAAAGATCTACCTTTTCTGAAGTGGATAGTTTCCAAACACAGATTTGCAGGTGATTTACTTCTATAAGGTATTGATGTAACCAATGCAGATCACTCTTTCCACATGTGTCTTGCTCCATTACCTTGTGGGAAATTATATGGTACATCATTCCCTCTACTACAAACATAATTTTAAAATATTGTTTATCAGAGAAGTGGGGTGTTCCATTTTGGTTTTTCTCTTTGAAGTTATTTGCCCAAGTAAACTCAGATTTTAGAAAATTGACTTATAGCCAAGAACTTGGTACATGCCAGCAACTTGGGAGGCTAAGGCAGGAGGATCACAAGTTTGAGGCCAGAGGTTGCCTGTACAACTTAGAAAGACCCTATCTCAAAATAAATTTTAATAAATGGGACTTGGAGTGAGGCTGTATGGTAGAACACTTGCTTAGCATGCATAAAGACTTTAGTTCAACTTCTCTGTACTTCCAGAAAAAAAGTTGATTTAATAAATTTTCTCAACTATAGAAGAATTTTCCTTTTTTTCAGGAAGGGGAAAGACTCCAGCTTAGCTTATGGCATCTTAGCGGCATCTTAGCTTATGACAGAGAGGCACTATGTTATTCTGGCTCCAATAGAAAGACCTTATTTCTTTCTCATCTAGAGTTAGCTTCTCAATAAATAAGTGTGACTTGACAATTCTAGTGAAAGAGCTCATTATTTGGTTGTTAGACCACATTTATTATCACAATCTCATAGATAAAGAAATAAGTAGAAGTTTACGACAATCTTCAGGCAAGTTGTGGTAAAATACCTGGGGATATCTGGACATTGATTCATCTGGTTTAGTGAATTCTCAGGAATAAACACTTATGTCTAAGCCAGACAGAGAAATTTTTGGAGTTACAAAAAACAGTTCTACTAGGACAAAATGCTGTAACATATCAATGAGAAAGGCAAAAGGCATAGTCCTTAAGCTTGGCAGAGTGCTACCCCTACTCATTACACTGATGAAAGTCTTCTAAAATCAGGAAGCTAAAATGACTGTTGAGAGTTTGTGTCTTTTGATTTGTGTGATCATTTCAGTATAAAGAGACAAATAAACAATACCAACAGCAACAACAAAAATGCCACTCATATCCTTCAATGTAGTTTCTAAAATTTGTCTGATGGTTGTTGCCATTTTGTAAGCCCAGACTCACTTAAAACCTTCTCATTAAGATGTCCACAACAGGGGAGATGGATCAAGATAGTGGGCTGATAACACTCTCTGACAGACCCAGTGAAAGAGGAAAACTAAAATAGTGAAATATAGACTTTATACTGAACACAGAAAAATAGCAAAAAAGAAAAGAAAAAAGCAGAGTGAGTTGG
Source organism: Pedetes capensis (assembly GCA_007922755.1). NCBI lineage: Eukaryota > Metazoa > Chordata > Mammalia > Rodentia > Pedetidae > Pedetes > Pedetes capensis. The sequence continues at coordinate 14,422 of VMDO01026575.1, read as the reverse complement.
GTAGATAGTCTCTATTGCAGAGAAAAAGAAGAAAAGAACAGTGCAGAAAGATGGAGCAAGTTCACCATCAGAAATGCACTGCCAATTGTCCCAGTGGGAAAAGAAAACCACCGACCTAACAAGTAATTAAAAATTCTTTGAACTATAGCTCAGACTGGTGACAAACAAGAACTAACCACTGAGGACTCTAGAAACAGTGCCCAGGGGGAAAGAGATACTCATGCAAGTGTGGACTGAAACACAAAGAGACTCACTGTTTCTTACCCTCCCTGAGAACAATCTCAGGCACTTAAAGAACCACAGGGTCTGGTGCATCTGGGAGCCAGACTAATTCCCAATTAAACAAACAATGGAAAGGCCTGCTGCCATCTGCCCTGAAGAGCTGGTCTGCTGGGTACCCTATTGCCATGTGGACATTCCAGGTGGTTCACCCTCAGCTCCAGGTCTGTACATCAGGGGTGGAGCATGTAAGCCTGTGGAATTTTTGCCATGTCTATGCTGGGGAGAAAAATCCAAAGGCACAGCATTGCAGAGGAACAGATCCTGTAGTTGGAGAGGCTTAGTAAGCCTAAGGAGATGAAGTATCTTGGATCACCCTGAAACCAGACTAATTTCCAAACAAACAAATACCTACGTGGGCTGCTAACCCACCCAGAGGAATAGGTCACAACCGTGCACCCCTAGACAAATGGACTTCCCGTGTTGTCCACACACAGCATTGGCTCAGTTCAGCATGGCTAAAAACACAGACCCAACCAGCTTAGTTACAACCATCCCAAGGAGAAAGAACCGGGCACACAGCTAAGCAGTGGTGCAACTCCTGATGGGGAAGTTTTGGGTGGCATAGCTCCTGGGATCTGGTTGACTTAGCAGACAGGGGATTGTGACAGTTCATGGGACAGTGGACCCAGGGCAGGATTATTCCGCAGATGTGTAAAGGCAACTGGAGGGCAAACACCCACTCTGAGGACTGATCTGGAACTAGGGTGGAGAGTGGACAGTGCACTTGCACTCCAGAGGGTAGGCAGGATGCACAAGGAACTAGGTGACTGACACCTAGATGGAACGAATCAGTGCTGGTGACTTCTTAAAGAATACCTGGCCTCAAACAAGATTAACCCTAAGTATAAATGTGATTTTGCATGAAGCTATTATTTTAGCCGTAGAAAGCTTTCTACACTCTGAGTGATACCAGGGACAAAGACTTCAACAGAATGCATTAAACCAAGGGTAATCAAAAATATATAAGACAGAAATAAGCAGCCTAAAGAATGCCCAGAACCCAACCCAGAACTATACATAATATGGAAAAGCAAGATGAATAAAATCCCCTTACTGACTACAACCTTCAATAATGGAAATCAAAGATGCTCAAATTCAGGAAATGCCAGACAAAGAATTTAAAAGTTGGCTAATAAGAATGTTAAACGACTTCAAAGATAGCACAATCAAGCAGATGAATGCAATTGAAACAATAGACAAAAGAGTATCAAGCTTAGAAGAAAAATTCATCAAAGAAAAAAACAAAATAGAAATACTGGAATAAAAAAAACATGGTTAATCAAATAAAAATGACGGTAGAATGTAATGTATCCAAATTGAATGAAAGAAAAAAAAACAGAATATCAAGGACAGAAGAAAAGGTGGAATGGCATATTTATTCAGATACCAAAAATGACCCCCCAAAATGAAGCAATATGAACAAAATTTTAAGAGATCTTTGATAAAATTAGGAATGATAACCTACAGGACATACAAAAAGGAGCTGAAACTAAAATAAGAGGCATGGAAAAATCTATTCAATGAAATAATAGCTGAAAACTTCTTGAAGGAAGGGAAAAAATAAACATCCAAACCACAGAGGCATCCAGAACACCAAATAGATTAGATCAAAATAGATTCTTTTCACATCACATTATAGTTGGAATGTTAGATCTATAAAGCAAAGAAAGAACTTTAAAGGCAGCAAGAGAAAACTATCAGCTAAATTACAAGGACAAACTCATAAGAATAATAACAGACTTCTCAATAACAATTCTAAAATCAAGAAAAGCATGAAACAACATATTTCAAGTCCTGGAAATGAGGAACTGTCAACCAAGAATGTTATGCCACAAAAATTATCCTTTAAAAAATAGATAGAGAAATTAAGACTTTCCCTGGTAAATGCTGATACTAATAGACCAACCGGAGTTAAAAAAAAAACACTTTGATATGTGGGATTCAAAAGATTCATCTCTTTCACAAACTTAAGCAATTCGTGACCACCAAATCAGGATTGCAGAGGTTCCTTAAAGAAAAACTCCATACAGAAGAAGAAAGACAAACCTAAATGAAGCCTGCAGCTGTAGCCCTGTGGTATCTGATCCCGTCAGATCTCGGAAGCTAAGCAGGGTCGGGCCTGGTTAGTACCTGGATGGGAGACCGCCTGGGAACACCAGAAGCTGTAGGCTTGGGAGAAGGACTTGGCAACCCCCTCCCAAAAATCAATCTGCCATTGAAAACCCGATGAACAGCAGAGAAGCACTGACAATAGTGTTTCCCCTGTTGTACAGAGGGTCGCTATGAGTTGGAGAACGACTCCACGGCACCTAACAACAACAACAAATGAAGACCGCAGGAATGAATATAACTCATGAGAAGTGTGCATGAACAAACCAAACTAAGAAAGCAGCAAGGATATCTGATCTGATAAACCAGTAAAGCTCTAACATGGACTGGGGACAAAGTGAAGAACAATACCCTAATCCAATAGAGAAACAGCCAACAAAATAATGCAAAATCAAAATCTTCTCAATAATTACCCTAAATGTGAATGTTGCCAAATCATCACTTAAAAGATACTGATTAACCAACTGGATTCAAGAGATTCATTTCTTTCACAAAGACCAAAATAGACTGAAAATAAAAAGCTATAAATAATAAATCAAACATGTGGAAGCCAAAGACAAATATGGGTAGCTATGGTAATTTCTGACAAACTTGACTTCAATCCCAAATTAATCAGAAAAGACAAAGAAGGTCACCACATATTAATACAGGGAAGAATCACCCAAGAGGACAAAATGTTAGTCAATACTTATGTACCAAATGCCAGTGTAACTGACTTCATAAAATTTTTTTGCATTAAAGCAACATATAGGTCCACACTCAATAATTTTGAGAAACTTTGATATCCCACACTCCTCAATAGACAGGTTATCAAAGAAAAAATCAACAAAAGAAACAATGGTCTTGAATAACACCATAGACCAACTTGACCTAATAGATATCTACAGAATATTACACCCAATAGAGGCAGAAAACACATTATTTTCAGCACCACATGCAACTTTTCCTAAAATATGTCACATTTTTGTTCACAAATCTTGCCTCAACAAATACATAAAAAAATGACATCATTATTTGAACCTTATCAGATCACAATAGAATAAAATTAAAAGTCAAGAGCAAGGAATATTGTAAGAATGTTATAAATACATGGAGATTAATAACACACTAATAAATGATCAGTGGGTCATAGAAAAACACAGAAAGCATATTTAAAAGTTCTTTCAATCAAATTACAATGAAAATACAACTTACTGAAATTTATGGAACACAACAAAGGCAGTTTTACAAGGGAAGTTCAAAGCCATGAGCACTGACATTAAAAAGATAGGAAAGGTCCAATTAAATACCTTAATGATACACCTTAAGGCACTACAAAGAATGCAACAAGCCAACCCCAAAACTAGCATGCAAAAACAAATACTTAAGATCAAGGCAGAGATTAATGAAATAGAGAGTAAAAGGACAATACAAAAATCAATGAAAGTAAGTTTGTTCTTTGAAAAATACTAACAAAATTGATATTCCCTTAGCCAAACTCACTGAAAGAAAGAAAAAAAGGCCCAACCTAATAAAATTAGAGATGAAAGGGGGACATAACACCTGAGACTACATCTTATTCCATTAAGAATGGCCAAGATTCAGAAAACCAACTACAACAAATGCTGGCTAGGATGCAGAGAAAAAGGAACCCATTTACACTACTGGTGGGATTGTAAATTAGTTCAGCCATTATGGAAATCAGCATAGCAGTACCTTAGTAAACTCAAAATAGAACTACTATATAATCCAGCTATACCACTTCTAGGAATATAACGAAAGGAATATAAGCAATCATTCCACTGGAACATCTGCACTTCCATATTAAATACAGCACTCTTCACAATTGTATGGGTATGGAATCAACCCAGATATCCATCAACAGAGTATTGAATTTTGAAAATGTGGGGTATATACACTATTGAATATTATTCAACAGTAAAGAAGAATGCAATTATGTCATTTGTACCCAAATGGATGGAACTGGAGAACATCATTTTAAGTGAAATAATCCAGACTCAAAAAGAGAAATACTGCATCTTCTGTCTCATATGCAGAAGCTAAATCTACCTTGTTGTTATCGTTGTTAGGTGCTGTTCAGTCAGTGTCCAACCCATAGCAACCCTATGTACAACAGGCAAAACAATATTGTTAGTGGTTCTTTGCTATTCATAGGGTTTTCAGTGGCTGATTGTTTTGAGAAGTGGGTTGCCAGGTCCTTCTCCCAAGCCTACAGCACCTGGTGTTCCTAGCCGGTCTCCCACCCAAGTACTAACCAGCTAACGAGGCCTGATCTTGCTTAGCTTTCAAGATATGACAGGATCGGATGTCACAGTGGTATGGCTGCAGGCGACATCCTTCATATGTGTGTGTGTGTGTGTGTGTGTGTGTGTGTGTGTGTGTGTATCTCACACATATACATACATACACATATATATATACACATATAAAAATCATATTTATCTAAGGTTGGAAAATACAAGTAGGTCCAATATGAGGGGGGCAGGAACTAATGGGAGGGAGTGAACAATGAGAATTGCAGGAGGAGGAAGAGGAGCAATGTAGAGAGGTAAAGAGAGAAAAAACACAAAATACAGGATGCAACTCTATGAAAAGTATAAAAAACATACAAAAATTAAAAATATGGTTTCATACAGCTGTCATTACATGTTAATTAATTTTTTTCCCTTTTTTATTTTGTTCTGTGAATTATTTAAGGAGATGGAAGTGTAAGCAATCTAAATTCAATAGTTGCATAATGGATATATCAACTGAATTATCACCCTGTATTCCACCTATATGTATAATTTAAATTCTAATTAAAAAACAACAAAAAAGATGTTCACGACAACTATAGAGTTAATTTCAATTTCACAATAATTCTTATACTCTACAATCAGCACATACCAAAATCAACCTCATAATTATATAATATATAAATGTCAGAATTGTAGATTTCAACATATATATACCCATTAACTTTTCCCCTTTTGTCAGGTTAGATCTGGGAAGCAATGAGGTTTAGTTAGTGGATAGTAAGGCATATTTTTTCTTCTGTTCTTGGCTATAACTTTATTGAAATGCTTGATCATTTCATAATGTACCCATCAGAGTTCAGAGTCAATTCGATCCACATGAAATATTTTCCTTCTTTTAAAATCACTGTCTTCACTAACATTATGTCAATGCATTTTGCACTGACATCACAAAAATGCTTTTGTCTGTTCATTTGACTTTTCATAGTCCACAAAACTTTTGGATTGTGATCTCTCTTAGAATCTTCATGACCTAAAGAATAGAGGCTTAGCTAGATGGATTTTTAAGGTCCCATTTAGACCTGACACTCTGTCGTTAACCAAGCATAGTCAGAGACTCATGAGTGTCTTCCACATAAGAATTCCACAAAGCAGCCAAAGGATGGTTTTACATAGATTATTATAATATTGTTATCAATGACCTTTTAAAATTTCTTTTCTTTGCAATGCAATTCTCTTTATATCATGCAAACCTTCTTTAACTGTAGGGGGAAAAAAGATGTAAATATTAATTGATATTCCAAATGCCACCACAGTAAGTCAGAATTAAAGTCAGCATTCAGCTTCTGGACCTAATTGATAGGTAGAAATAGTAGTTCTAGTATCCAACTAATAGTATCCTAAAGAAGGGTTATATGATATATTTTTAGAAGCAAATTTACATGGAAGCCAGAGGTATGGCTCAAAGAAATAGCAAGAAGGATCTAAGAGTATCTGAGGACCAACAACAGCCACAATGCCTTTTGAGTGTGACTTTCCCTGAGGAGAAATAAAGGGAAGGTCTATTCCCCCGAGGAGTGCACACAGAACAAAGAAAGAATTATATCACATCCAACTTGACAAACAAATGAGTTTATTGGGGTTACTTACAGGATCACTTTTGGGGTTACCTGGCAGCCTCTAGGGTAGCTACATTAGTGGGAATGTATCCAAGGAGTCCCACTACCAGACTTTTTTTTTTTTACTTCTTATTTAACCTCATACCACCTAGAGTTGGGTAGGAGAGTGGTGATTAACATCTTAGGAGAAAATCTCATGATGGTCTCATGAAGGTCTTGTGACTCTCCCTCTAAGAGGGAATATTAATAACCCCATTACCATTACCATAGACCTATTTATCTGTAGTTATGCTTATTTTTTTGCCATGACTGCAGACCAAGGTCTCCTACAGGTCCTTATAGGTGCTCTGCTTTAAGATAGAGATGATCATGTCAAGCCTAGAGGAACCAATCGCACTATACATTTGCTGAAGGTGGTTGTGTAGTCATCAAAGATAAACTTTTTCCAAAAGCACAGTCATAAACATTAAATTAATGTAAAATTATTCTAAAATTGCTAGGAAAATATAATTTAAAAGGTAATATTCCAATTGAGTAATCTTCATCTATCAAATCAAAGATTTGAACATAATTTTCTCCAATATCTCTTTAAAAGAGCTGTCTGTACCAGTAATATTCTTATGGCTTTTAGATATTTATATGGCTTTTTTCCAGATTCTGAACCCTTCTGAGTACACTTCTATGTTGAGAACAATGATTGAGAACATGAATTTAGAATTACAGAAAATACTTGCAGAATAATTTTATATATCAGTTAAACTACCTAAAATAGATATAGCATTTTCTATGTACTTGTTTCCTAATTTCATTTTTTCTGTTAACTAGTTCATTTTCATTCCATTTAACAGAAATATTCTTCTTCTGTATATAACAAGTTAGAAAATAAAAAGGAAATATCCTTCAAGTTTGCAAGGTAATTAGAATGGTATCCTCTTTGTGAGGAGTTCAAGGTCAGAGGTGACCTGCACAACTTAGTGAGACCCTGTTTCAAAACAAAACATAAAATAGGGGCTAGGAATGTAGCTCAGTAGTGGAGCACTTGCCTGCCATCTGCAAGGTCTTAGGTTCAATCCTCCAGTACTAAAAATGATAGCATTGTTATGCACTCTGCAACACTTATTTCTCTCTTATTTTTTATGAACCCCATTTTCAATATGCTTTTTCACTTTCTCTATTACTTTCTTAGGGCTGCCATAATTAAGAACCAAAATATTTTGTTGTTGTTGTTGTTGTTACTATTGTTAGGTGCCCTTGAGTCATATCCAACCCATAGTAACCTTAATAGGGTTTTCAATAGCTGATTGTTTCGGGTTTTCTTTGGGAGTGGATTACCATGTCCTCCTTGAATTTTTGCAGTGCTGGGGATTGAACCCAGGGCTTCAAAGACTGTGGAGTGGCATTCTACCAACGGAGCTAAACCCCTTAAAATAATAGAAATGTGTTCTTTTAAAGTTCTTCCATACAGCAATCTGAAATTAAGGTCTCAGCAGGGACATGCTCCCATAAAGCCTCTAGGGGAGAATCTTTCATTACCTCCTAGCTTCTCGTGGTCCCAGTCTTTATGGACTTGTGACAGCATAGCTGCAATCATTGGCTCCCTCTATGCGTGGTCTTCTTTTCTGTTTCTTCTCCTCTTTTTATATTGACATTCTTGTTGAATTTAAATACCTCTCTAAAGCTGGGCATGGTGGTGCATACCTGTAACCCTAGCACTGGGGAGGCTGAGGCAGGAGGATCACAAGTTCATAGCCAATCTGAACCTTGCAAGACCTTGTCTAAAAAAATAAACATATGAAATAAAGTCCTCCCTAATTCAGTATGATTTCATCTTGAAGCTTAACTGATTATATTTTTAAAGATTCCATTTCCAAGTAAGTCACTTTCTGAGGCTCCAGGTTGACATGAATATGATACCCAATGCTGCTTGCTAACAATGGGCTGTGAGACTATTTTACATAGAAACAGCTGTGGTCATGGCAGGCACTAGAATTAACATGTTCAGTACATTAATGGATTTTCAAATTGCACCATTTCCCTTAATAAAATGTAAATTAAGCTGAAGATTTTGCTAACTCCTTGTCATTTTGTTAAATCACAAGGCTTTTTCTGTTATCGGTGCTCCTCACATTTGCAGTTCCTATCCATTGATTTTAACTTCAGAAGTTTTGACTGACAAACCTCTTGGGTTTCTTGTAAAATAATAGAATATTGAATTATTGGTCAAGATGCTGAAATTTTGAGCTTAAGTGACCAAAGTATTACAGAGAAACAAACCCCAGCTCAGTTGCAGATATGATCTATTAAGAGATAAATTTAAATTTAATTTAAATTCATTAAAGAAGTATTACATGTATAATTTCTACAAACTCAGAATTAGCTATCTCTTGTGATTTTGATTAATTTTGATTAATGGATAATTGACAAAGAACATATTTCTCAGACCTTAGTTCCTCACTTTAATTTGGGTTGGGAAGAAAGCTTATTTTTCCTTATGTATAAACCTCTACAGTAATGGGTTAAAAAATGGAAAAAAAATAATTACCAACCGCTATTTTACCTTCAAGTCAAGAGAAGTAAGTTTAACTTATATTTTTCATCTATTCAACAAAAGGGATTTAAATTTATGTTCTGCATAAGCTACAGTGCTGGCAATGGCAGGCTTGGCTTCTGCTATCCCATAGGACACATCCGGTGGGACTGACTGATAAGTAAGTTGCTGTACAAATTGAAATTCGGTATGCTGCAGGCATGCAGAAGATGAAGCAATCAATTCTGACTTAGTGGGTAAAAGAAGACTTTTGAATTGGGTCTTCAAAGATGAGTAGGAGCTCAAATGGGGGAAATGGAGGGAAAACATTCCAGATGGAGGTAAAACTATAAACTAAGAGAAGAAATAATTAAGCATTTTCAGGGAAAGAAAAATAATCCAATGTGGCTCACATGAAATATGTAAAGGTATCAGATGAAATTTGTATTTATAGAGGATTCATGTCATATAGTAAAAGGCATTAAGCCTCTGTACTGTGAGTTACTCTTCCACCTTTTGTTGCCTATCCTATGTCTGCCTTCTCCATTAGAGTCTATTTCAAGATTTTATTTTATTTTTTGTGGTACTATGGGATTGAGAGCTGGGATTTAGCTTACTTGGTAGAGCACTGCTCTGTAGTCTCTGAGGTCCTGTGTTGGATTCTCAGCACCACAAAAATGGGAGAAGGACGTGGCAATCCACTCCCAAGGCAATCCCTAAACAAGCAGCCATTGAAAACTCTATGAGGGTCACTATGAGTTGGACATGACTTGATGGCACATAACAACAAGGGAATTGAACTGAGGGTGCTCCACCACTAAATGGAACCACGAGCCCCTTTTATATTTTTTATTCGGAAACAGGATCTTACTTAGTTGCCTAGGATGCTCCTGGTCTTGAACTCGCAATCCTCCTGCCTCAGCCTCCCAAGTCATTGGGATTATAGGCAGGCATCATGACATGAGGCTTATCTCAAGCTTTTAATATCTTTAATACCTTATCACCAGAGCCTAGCGTAGAGCCTTGCACATATTAGGCAACTATGTTTTTTCAAGTATAATATACATATTTATTAAATAAATGAGTTGTTGTTGTTGTTGCTAGTTGCTGTTGATTTATGTCCAACACATAGTGACCTTACTTACAGCAAAACAAAACACTCCCCAATTCTGTGCCAGCCACAGGATCGTTTTTATGTTTAAGCCCATTGTTGCAGCAACTGTTTTATTCACCCTGTTGAGGATCTTCCTTTTTTTTCATTGGCCCATCACTTTCACAAACACAATGTCCTTCTGCAGGGATTGGTCCTTCCTGAATGTCCAAAATACATGTTGCTGTGATGCTGAAAGCTATGCCAGCAGTATTACAGATACCACCAGGGTCACCCATGGTGGACAGGTTTCAGCTGAGCTTCCAGACTAAGATAGACTAGGGAGAAGAACATGGCTAACCTACTACCAAAGCAATTAGCCATTGGAAACCCTATGCATAGAAGAGAAATAAATGAGTTAATATTATGTAAATAGTTTTCAGTTACTCTGCACTTCATATCAAATATCTAATAGCACAGAAAGAAATACTTTTGAAAAAAAGAAGTGAAATGACAGAAGACATGCTCCAAAAATGGCAAGGGAGGCTGATACAATGGATTTGATGGGAGGAAGGAGAAAATGATGGTGGGGAGATCAGTCAGAATGTATTGCAATATTCAGCTGAGAAATTCTGAGTGAGAGAGATCAGACTTGATAAGACCAGAGCCATTAAAATGTTCTAATAGAAGCAGGATTAACATGATAGGCAATGTAACTGTATATATTGCTATTGTTGTTGTTAGGTGCCATTGAGTCATGTCCAACTCATAGCAACCCTCATAGGGTTTTCAATGGCTGATTGTTAAGGGATTACCTAGGGAGTGGATTGTCATGTCCTTTTCCCATAACTATATATATTAGGGGTGATATCTCAATGATGACACTGAAGGTAACATTAATCGAAGATGGAACCAAAATAAAGGAATTCCTTTGGCCAGACCTCTTAGTTCACTTTGGAAGATTTAAGTCAAAGGAGAAAAATAAAGGGAAATGTCAAAAAGGAAAATGAAAACACTTCAAATGCTAAGTAATAAGTTGAACAAAATCATTCACTTCAATTTACTTCTGAAGAAACTAGAAAAATTGACTGCTTTGGCTAGTTTATAAAGTTATGTGTGATTCTTAAGTAATATTCAAAAACAAGCACTATTATAACATTCTTGTTTTTGACTTGTGTGTTCTACATTTAACTAAAATCAAGAGAATCTTAATAATGAGAGCTGATTTCACTTTCATAATAAATATAGGTGCTTCCCAAATACTTTTTCTTTCAACAATCATAGCTCTTCATAAAGTACTTTGCCTAGGAAAAATTTGCAACCCACTAACTCTTACCATGAACAAACTTTTTATCATTGGTTCTCCAAATGTAATCCCTAGGTCAGAATCATGAAGATCCTCTAGGATCTTACAAGAAATGCAAATCTTCCATCCTAGTTCAGACCGATTAAGTCAGAAACTCCAAGATGATTGAAGGCCATCAAAAAACTCTTCCAGATGATGTTAGTATATGTTAAAGTCAGAAAACCATTGCTCCATGTCATTCTACTTATCTCTTTCCTGAAACCTTGGAATGCTTTCAAAGGAGGGATTAGTGGGAGACATCATATTCCTAAACAAATATTTAATAACCATTTTGGAGTTTCTTAAAAATTGTGTAATCATGGACCCAAAATTCAGTTTTGATTTGCTTTTGAAGTAAAACATATGAATCTATAGGTAATTCTGATAAAGATTGTCTCAAAGCTGTTCAGCTTAAATATTTTAACATTTGTTTATTTAGAGATATTGTCAGGTATAAGCAAATTTAGAATTGTTGTACCTTTTTTTTTTTTACAGTTAATGACTCTTTATTCCTAAATTTATGTTTTACTATAAAAGCTATTTTGCTATACATAAAAATTACTATGCTATTTTTGGTTGATGCTAACATTAGTATTTGCTTTCTGTGTTATTTTTCAATTTTTCTCTATCACTACCATTTAGGGATGTTTTCAATAATGAGCATGTATCTTTTGCTTCCCTATTTGAGAGTCTTTGTTTTCTAGTGTATGAATTGGAACCATTTGTATTTACTTAAACTACAAGAGTATTTATTCTGAATACTATTCTACTTTTTATTCACAAGGCTTTTTCCCATTCTTTTGACTCCTTTCCAAATTTCAATTGAATTTGTCCTATTTCTTTCCCCTTCTCCCAGCTTTAAGATTCAGTCCTACAAGACTATCCCCACTTCAGATGCTGTAGCAAGACATGGGCTACTTGTACATTTGAGTAACTCATGACTATCTCCTTAGGTTTAATAATTTGCTAGAATAACTTGTGGAACTCAGGTAAACACTTTTCTTATGTGTACCTTTTGTACAAAAGACACAGATCAGTAAAAGCAAGATGGAAGAGACACATAGGTGAAAGTATGTGCATACATCTATGGGCACAGAAGAAGAATGTGCAGAGCTTCTATGATATCTTTAAGTGCGCCACTCTTTTTGCAGGTTGATGTGTTTACAAATCAAGAGTTTCTCTAAATATCTTGTCCAGGAGTTTTATAGAGCTCTATCTCTAGCCCCTATTTCTTTCTAGATATTGGTGGAAGAAGTTTTACTAGTAGTGGATATTAACTAGTATAGATGAAGGAGGTAATAAGAGAATGTCCTTTAGAAATATTTTCTGAACATCAAGTAAAAATATTATTAGGAACTTCTAGTGACCCCAAGAATAGATATTCCTGTTTCATCTAAACCTGTAGGCTAGTAAAGCTAGATAGTCTCCTACTGCATTTGTATAGACAATCATCCATTATTTATATCTTACTTACTTATAAGAAAGTTTTGTATATTCACAGAAATATATGTATAAATGTAAAGACAAATGCATGCATAGAGATGTGTAGTTTAATCTAATCAACTTACACTGAAAGCTTGTTCCATTGTATTGTAATACATTAATGGGAGAAAATGAAACCCTGATCACAATCCCTGCAGTGTATACCTCTCCCCTCACCCAAATACATACACAATAGGCTGCACAACCAAGTACAATAGAAAGAATACATCATTGGGATTTCTTTTTAATAACTTTTAAATGAATAAATGAACAAACCAGGAAGGAGTGTTGTTACCTGCAACAGAACTTTTAAAAAATACATATTGGTATCTTTCATATTGCTATTATATTAAACATGATTGAAATATTGATTTCCAAATAAAAAACCATTCCAAAAATAGAACAAATCCAATATTATAAGTCATTTATCCAATACATTGTTTTCTATTGAGAAACAGGTAATTGTGTTAGAAGAATTTTATACACTTGAGAAATCAGATATTTGTGTTGCTTCATATCATGTAGAGTTTCAAAGAAGCAATTCTATTTCCTATTTGGCTATGCTCCATAAATCAAAAATAGCATAAGAGACAATTTCACTCAAAGTGAAATAGGTAACTGCCAGTGCCCTGTGATTTCAAAAATAAACATTCTCTACCATATTTTTTTATCTGAGTCTGCTATCATCTCAGAGAATCACAAATTAATTATTCTTAAGTTCTTCCCACCCAAATTAAAATGAAGCACTTTGAATGTTACATTAAATAAAGATGTTAAATGATTTCTCATAAGCTGACTTATCAAACTTGGTTATATTACAGAATCAAGAGAGAAGTGGATGAAAAATCCAGACTCATTTAGTAGTGAAAGTGTATAAGAGTGGATTAAAGTCCTTGGTATGAGAAGCAAAGTGGACAAACCACTGACATTAATTAACAAATATCTATTTAGCAGACATATAACAAAATAACAACAACATGTATTAAGCCATTATGTTTTAACTACTGGAGTTGTAGTATTAAAAAAGAAAGACTTAATGCCTATTCTTTGGGAGCTAAATATAAATGTATAACAAGAGTTATAATATAATGAAGTATGCTGCAATCTTAGCTAGGTTGGAGATTGATAACAGAAGTATTATTTGAGCATTAAACTTTGAGGTAATGTTTTGAATGATGTGAGGGACCCTAGTTTTGTAGACATCTGGGGAGGGTATCCTCTAGGCAAAGGAAACAGCAAGTGCAATAACTCTGAGGCATGGATATGGTTAATATGTTTAAGGAGGATAAGTAGAGTCAAATGGTATGGGAAACAAAATCAAGAATTGAAAAATGAGATTACATCAAATTAAAAAGCTTCTGAGCCAGGGGTGATATCACACACTTGTAATCTCAACACTCAGGAGTCTGAGGCAGGAGGATCACCAGTTCAAGACCAGCCTGAGCTACAAAGCAAGACCTCATCTCAAAAACAAAAACAAACAAAAACTAAAAAGCTTCACAGCAAAGGTAACAACTGAATGAATACAGAACCTATTGTTGTTGTTGTTAGGTACCGTCGAGTCGAGTCCGACTCATAGCGACCCTATGTACAGCAGATCGAAACACTTGCCGATTCTGTGCCAGGCAAACCATCTTATTTATGTTTAAGCCCATTGTTGCAGACACTGTGTTAATCCATCTGGTGGAGGGTTTTCCTCTTTTCCGTTGACCTGCCACTCTTCCAAACATGATG